>JADRCD010181320.1:0-15924 GCA_019843815.1 Montemys delectorum
GCCCCTCAAAACCAAACCTTACTATACCTCAAGGCTAGAAGCCCCAGTGGGAAAAGTCAGTTCTAATATGGGGTTCCCCAGCTGCAGGCAGTATTTTAAGCATGGCAGCAATCTCCTTTCCAGGTTCCTTGGCTCTGGTTTTTGTCCATGCAAACATCATCTTGAGAAATGCCTTCAAAACCACTGGTCAATGTCCTTCTCATTACTCCCAATGGCTCCCCACTGACTTCAAGATAGATTAAAAATTCCTCTACACAGATCACAAGGCCAGCCTTTCAGCCCCCATCACAAGACCCTAGCCAGCACTTTCTGCAGAGTGAAGATTGCTGGCTGGGGAGATGGAAAAATGGCTGCAGCACAATCATGAGAACATGAGTTTGGCTTCTCAGCACCCATGTGAGAAGCTGATCATAGATACATGTGCTTGTAAGCCAGTGCTGGGGAGCAGAAATGGATGAATCCTGGGGGCTCGTGGGTTAGCAAGTATAGATGAAATGGTGAGCTCCAGAGTCAGTGGGAGATCCTGAATCAAAAGATAAGAAGAAGAAGGAAGAAGGAAAAGAAGAAAGGAAGAAAGGAAGGAAGGAAGGAAGGAAGGAAGGAAGGAAGGAAGGAAGGAAAAGGGAAAAGAAAAGAAAAGAAAAGAAAAGAAAAGAAAAGAGAACAGAAAAGATAAGACAAGACAAAGTGAAAAGCAATTAAGAAAGACAATTTGATGTCAACCTCTGGCTGGATACATATATGCACACACTCACATAAACACACAATCAATCAATCAATCAATCAATCAATCAATCAATGCCATTGAGGAACTAGCTTGGCTTTCTCCAATATGTCATTTAAACATTCCATCCAACTCCTTGACCCTTGACCAAGGAGGGGAAGAGATCTCTCTTTTAGGCATCCCCAAGCAACTTCCTGACACCTCTGTCCTTTGGTTCTACAGCATCCTTGGGAGTAGATCTCTTGTCACTCCCTGACTCGAAGGACAGATCTTCTCTGCCATGGAATAGGGATTGTTCCTATCAAGGTACAGTCAGTGCTGAAGTAGAGACAAGACGGATGGTAAATAATGTTCCAACCAGTGGGTACATTTGTTAGCATACTCTAGACCAGTGGCTTCCAAAATTAAAGTGTTCTGTGTCATCCAGTTGTTCTTGCTGGGCCATGTGGCAGGATACAGAGACAACTACAGGCTAGTGAGAATGAAGTGTGGGGTTCTCTAATGAAGGAAAGCCAGCCTTGGAAGACACTTCTCACCAGAGCCTAAGCAAAGTTTCTTTGTACTGCTGAGTCTTGCAGGTTCCCCCAAACAAATCAGAGGTTAAGAGAAGGAAGTCTGTCTGGAAGGAAGACACCAGAACTGTGGAAGCAGAAGGTAAAGGGACAAGGTCCTTATTCTTTCCAGAGAATGGAGCATTGTCCTAGGCATGGAATAAGACTATCTCCTTCCCATGAGGAAGAAGCCCATGATGGTGACACAGGCTTCCTGTTTTCTCTGTCCTTTGGGATCTGCCTGCCTCACCCCATACCCTGTCCACTGGGCATGCCTGTGGCTGTAAAGATGGTTCTCAGCCCTCAAGCACAGTTTTCTCTTCTAACCTTTGCTGGTGTCCTGCAAGCTAGCTCCAAGTAGCCACCTGATGCAGGGAAGCAGCCACCTGATGAGGGGTGGTAGAGAGCAGATATGTACCCATCCACCCTAGTTTCTAGTGACCGTCCCAAGACAATGGCCACACCATTTCTAGAGTGTTTCCAGAGCACCAACTGCAGTAGTCCACAATGATAACTCAGTCACTGATATTCACCTTATTGATTTTTCTCCTTAAATATCAACTGATAGGGGATGAGGGAAATAGGTGGGATAGTTTTAATATTCTAGATTATAGAAAGGATCTGCATATATGTGATATTAATAGCTTAGCATATGCACATTCTTAATCACTTGTTGTTTCTGAGCTAACCTTCAGGCCAGAAATTTCCCAGCTCGAGAAATTGTCCTAGTTTTATTTTTCTTTCTGTGATGAAACAAAAAGCAACTAGGGAAAAATGGAGTTTATTTCAGCCTACTATTCTAGACAATAGTCTATCATTGTAGAAAAATCAAAGCAAGAACTTTAAATAACTAGTCACATCAAGAGCAGAGAGGAATAAATGTATACATCCCTCTTCCTTCCCACTTGCTCAACTCAGTTTCTCCATGCCGATACAGTTCAGAATCCCCTGCCTAGGGAATGGTGCCACCCACAATGGGCTGGGTCTTCCCACAGCAACTAACTCATTAATACAATCCCCACAGACATAACTACAGTTTAGTCAGTGTAGACAATACTTCTTTGAGACTCTCTTACCAAGTGATTCTAGGTTATGTCAAGTTGATAACCATCACAGGAATACTGAGTTGACAGGGGCAGATAGCTAACTAGAATTAGAGTTCAAAGAAGTGTCTGAGATCAGACATCCAGAGCATGGGGGGAAAGTGCAAGGATTGATAACTATAGAGGCATAGACATTACAAGTCTCAGAAATGTGGCTGACCATCCTACCAGAGGGGCAAGACTGAGTTCCAGGATGACCTCTCCAAACTATACCTCTACCTTCCTCACCTATAAGCTTCCTGGTTGGAAATGAGAGAAAAGTAAGTTTTTTAAAGGGTGTTAACCACTTCCTTCTTATATCAATAGCTCCCTGAATAAAGTACAGCTTACCTATTCAGTTCCTGTCTTTGCTCACTACTATTGGTGATGACCAATAACATGAGTGCTGGCATTCCAGCTACACAACTCTCCCCACTTCTGCCTTCCATTTTCACTTCTCAAATAAGCACATATTGTCTCCTGAGAATGTCCTTATGTATGCGGGCATGTTGACTCTTATAATCCTTTCTTCTTTGGAGCCCCCCATAGGACTATGATCCTGTATGAACAAGAAGTGTATCATGACCAAGGCCAGCTCTGTGCCTCAGTTTCCCCATCTTTAAAGTGGAAAAGTATCCAACCCCATTTCACATAACTGTGGCTAAGGTTCGATTGGGAAATGAATATGAAATTCCCTGTGAACTCGCATTTTGGCTGATCCTCAACTCTATCCTATAATTATGACTATTGCTTGTTCTGATTGGCCAGAGCCTATGTGTCTGTATTAGGCATTCTAACTATTGCTTTTGATTCAAACTACTACTTATGCATCCTGAAACCCCTGCTTGGCAGCAGCTGACCAATTCCTGTAAATAGCAGAATCATAATCCCAAGCTCTAAGGAGAACCTAGGTTGGGGAAAACCTTGTTTCTTCAACTCTGTCCTTACTGGACTGTGCCAAGGCCCTGGGTGGGGAACACCTTGTTTCTTCAACTCTGCCCTAACTGGGCTGTGCCAAGGAAGAATGTGTCTAAGGATAGACACCTAACTCACCCTTCAGGCCGATCTATTCGGTTTCAAACTTGTAAGCACAGAACAGATTGTACAAACATGCCACAAGGCTTGCTTCCAGGACCAGCCTGTTGCTAGGAAGCCTAGGATTTCACTCAGCTTCAGTAAGTTGAAGTGAAGGTGAAGGACTACATAGTCCCATCCATCCATCCACACTAAGGTCCTGGGCAGAATTCAGTGAATGAGTCAGAGGACTGCATGAATGGGTGCTCGCTCCCTGAGATAGAAGAGCTGAGGCTCTGGTGATTCAAGCCCTGAGAAATCTTAGAAGACTGGAAAAAAAACAAGCTGGGAGCAGGCCAACAGCCCCTTGAGTGTAGACACGGCAGAGATACTCAAAAGCAGCTGAATGTTCACAATGGGATAAGAAGATGAGCCAAATCCTTGATCTATTTGCATATTCATTATCAACTTTAAGAAGTTTAAGTGAAGTTCACCCATCACAGAAATCTGTGGTGACTGTCAGCAAATGATAAGATTCTCAAGTTCTAAGCTTTGCTGTAGATTTAAGGCAACTGGGCATCTTTCCTAAAAGATATTCAACATGAAAAAGAGACTCTACCTTAGGTTAGCTGACGGATGCCCTTCACCCTGCACCTATCAGCTCAGCTCTGCCTCCAAACTGCATAAAATGCCCTTCCTGTTAAATCACCCCAACCATGGCCCGTAGGCTAGCACAAAGGGCCCAGATTAAGCTAATCACCAAAGGATAAAGGACTGGGGCCAGCGTTAGATGCCTGTCATGGGTCAAGAGGGAACTTTGACTCAGCTGTGGTTTGATACACATAAGAGAGGAAGGTGGGAGAGACTGCACTGTCTCCAGGAGAAGAGAACAGGAAGAGGGGGATCAACATCAACACTTCTTGTCTGTAGCCCTTTGGTTACACATTCTGGAAAGTTCTGTGGGCTTTCTATTACAGAGTGGGTATTTGATGTACAATCTCAGCTGGACAGCAAAGCATCTCCTCCTTCCTGCCACCTCCTCAGGTTTTCCTACCCTCTGCTGAGTCTCTCCAGAACAGCCCCCTCCCATTCCATCCTTCTCACCTAGACAATGGAAGGAGCAAAGCTCTTCCTACTCATGGTCTATTACCACATGGCAGGGATGCCACCTTGTCTCTATAGTAACAAGAACCCTTACACTGAGAGGAGGGTGGAAAGAAGACAAAAGAGGCAAGAAAACCCTGTATCACCATTCACACCTCGGGGCCTTGCACACAAATGCTCACATCCGTTTCTCACAGCCGTCTTCCAGTAAAGCATCATCATCACACTCTACAGTTGGAGAAACCAAGGACCAGAAGTGAGTAGCGACCTATGTACACAAGGTGAGAGTGATTATGTTGGAGCCCAGAACCAAGACTTGTCTCATGCTGAAATTCACAGCCTTTCCCCTTGAATAATGGCTGAGCAGACTCTAACAATCTGTTGTTCTGTGTATGGGGGTGTGATGAACTCTGAATAATTTGGGCATTCCTGGTAAATAGAAGAACCTGACTCACAAGAGAGAAACCTAAGTGGAAGAGCTCAGACACAAGAGACGCTTGGAGCTAAAGCAGTTACCCAGGCTCTTAGGCTGAAGCAGGCACCCCAGAGCCCTGGGGACAAGGTCCAGGTCTAGGCAGGCTGTGGTAGGACACCAATCTAAACCATGCCGACTTGATCCAGGATAAGGTTCGTGGTTGGTAGAAGAATGGCATTTTCCCAACCCTCAGAACCTAGGACAAGAATGTTACTGTAAATGCACATAAATTGAAGATTTGCTATAATTTGAATATTTTTCCTCTTCAAAATTCATGTTGAAGATCAATCCCTAATGTGACAGTGTTAAGAGGTGTAGCCTGTAGCAGAAAATGATGGTTCTGCTTTAGAAGGAGCTTGGTGGAGGCTGTTTTCTTAGGGAAGAGGCAGGAAGGTGAGAGAGCATCCACCCCTGGTGTGGGGCTTCCCATACATTGGACTTCCTAGCCTTCCAAGACTGTAAGACATATGTATAAACATAATCTTGTGTATCTCAGACAGGCTTCTAATTCACTATGTAGCCAAGGACGATCTTGAATGCCTGACTGTCTTGTGTCTATCTCCAGGGTGCATATACCACCACATCCTATTTATGCAGTGCTGAGGACTGCACCCAAGACTGTGAATGCTAAGCAAGCACTATCAATTGAGCTATACCTCTGGCCCTAAGTAACAAATTTCTGATGCTTATTAGTAGCCCAAAGTCTTTGGTGTTTTGTCATGGTGCTCTCACAAGACAGATCTCAAGATAAGAACATCCTATATTACTGGCTGGGCCCAAAGTCTGATAAGTATTGTGGAAGAAAAGGAGATGGCAGGGAGGCCCTGTATAGAGGAGAAGAAGTTCATGTTGATGGCAGATATCTGAGTAATGGGCCCACTAGCCAAGGAGTACCAAGGATCACTGAGGAACATCAGCATGTTAGAGTCCTCTCCCTTCAAGTTTCAGAAGGAACCAGTTTTACCAAAGCTTTGATTTCAACTTCCAACCTCCATGAGAAACCTCTGTTATTTTAACACACACACACATGCACCAAGTTTATGGGAATTTGTTAAAGCAGCCCCAGAAAAATGGACACCAGCCCTATTCCTGGTTAGCCTAGGAGCTCACACCAAAAAACTCTAGCAATCCTGTGCTTTGGGTCTGATTCAGAGCCCAGGCCTTCTCCAGATATTGATTACTGACCACAGAAGCTAAGGGACCTCCCCTCCACTGGGGGTGTTTGTCCTACAAGTCCCAGTTAGAATAGTTTTATCATCTTAACCAAAGAGAAGTAAGGCTGGGCACACAGGTAAAGTCCCAAAGGTGTGTGGGATGTCTGTGATTTGGTGTGTGGTATGTGCAGGAACCTCATTAGATTCTGTCTCCAAGAATCAATTGTACATTTGAGATGTGGAGAGATAGAGTAGGGAGATGGCTAAGTCAGCAAAGTACTGGCTGTACAAGCAAAAGCACTTGAGTTTGACCCTCAGCACTATGTAAAAGTCAGACATGGTGGCTTATATTTGTTATCCCATCACTAGGAAGGCAGAGACAAGAGGACCCATGGAGCTTATTGGCCAGCTAATCTGAATAAATCAGTGAGCCCTGGGGTCACTGAAAAAGAGAAAAAAAGAAAAAAAGGTAAAGGGTAAAGGAGCTGGAGAGATGGCTCAGTGGCTAAAAGCACTGGCTGCTCTTGTAGAGGACCAGGATTCAGGTCCCATATAGTGCCTCACAAACATCTGCAAGTCTAATTTCAGGAGATCCAGCACTCTCTCTGGTCTCCATGGGCACCAGGCACATATCTGGTGCATAGACATACATGCAACCAAACCACACATACAATAAAATAACATATATCTTTAAAAATAAAGTGGAAAAAGACTGAGGAAGACACATGATCTCAAGCTCTGGCCTCCACATGCATGTGCATACTCATGTACCCACATACAAGTGAGCACCTACCTCTAGAGACACACAGAGACACACAGAGTGAGTTATTTAAAGGCCAGACAGTCATAATCCTGGTTTCTGGGTTGGGTTAAGCTTTTCTGACAGAGAACTAAGGGTCTCCCTTTATCTTCGTACTCCACAGTATCCCAGCTAGGCACCCTGCTGGCTCTTGAGGGCCCATGTCAGTAACTCTTCCTTGTAACACCTTGGAGTCTGAAGAGCAGTCAACATGATGCCTGTCAGTTCCAGTGAAAGCTGAGATCCTGTGGATACTGAGTCCCAAACCTCAAAATGTAGAATCACAATTCAGATGTGGAGTCTAGAATTTAGAATAAGGTAAAAACAGGGTTAGAGACAGCAGGGCAAAACATGAGCCCCTGGAGCCCCTGTGCTTGCCCTAATGCTGATATCCCAGGGCTGTGGTTTCCCTTTGTAGGAGGAGAGGACCCCAGGCACCTGACTAAAGGTGAGAGGCAGTCCATTTTAAGTCCCAGGATCTCTATCTACCTACCAGAGAGCCCTATATTCAGCTAGATGAGTTAGCCTCTCTTTGCTTAGGTAACCAAAGCCTCTTGGCCCCACTGGTGAGGACACTTGTCTCTGAGCTTAGGAGAGGTGAGGAGCAGCTTGGGGTGGGGGGACATAGATTGGTAGCAATGGATGCCTTAGATTTGAAGATTTTTTTCTAAGACCCAAACCCTTGTGGGCTAAGAGGTTGAAGGCTTGTTCCAGGCAATAGCACTCAGGAGCATTGGCATTGAGCCCAGAACAATACAATTAGTGCCTAAATTGATGGTTAGATACCAGGGAACAACGTTCCCAAAGAAGCCAGGTTTAGTTTAACCACCTGGTTCTCCTTAGCTTGAGCAGCCTCTGGAAAGACTCCTGTGCTCTGGGCTCTAGAGTTACCACCAACTAAAAGCAAAGCAAGAGATGAAACCACTCTAAGGCATGCCCAATGTCTGTGAATGGATCCGAGAAGTGAGCAGTAGTAGATCTTTCTCAGAGCAAAGGGCATTGGAAGTCAGAAACCCACAGTGCTGGAGCCAGTTTTCAGCAATAGAAGAGATAGGTGACTTTCATGTGCCCTTCTGAGGATATCACCATGGACTGCAAGGAATTGCAATTGCATACTCTCCCTGGGTAGCTGGCTTAACCCTGTAGGCTCATTAACTTCAAATACAAAATTGAATAGAACAGTAAAAATATATACATTAATAACACCATCTCATTAATATGTTGGAAAGGTCTGATGCAAATTGAAAAGTGGCATCCGGAAACTCTTTGATAAATGGTTGTGTGGAACTTAAGATTCCATTTGGAAGCTCGCTGTCAGATAGGTGATGCGTGGGGTGTCTGCAGAGGGCTCCTCCTTCCCTGGTTATGCAGACATATCCTAGGAAATGGCTTGTGAAATGACATCAACATGCAGATGTGACTTGCACCCATCAAATTGCTGATTCTTTCCTTTCCTATCCAAAGTGAGCCAAAGGAAAGGGGGATGGAGCCTCACCTAGCCCTTCTGGGACAGTCCGAGGGTGCGTCTTCTCTATAGTGTGATCAGTAGTGTGCGCCAAACACTGTGAACACACTTGTAGTGGGAATTTTGGTTTCTTCAAAAAACACAGAAATGTCATAGGTATGTGAATTTGTTTTAATCCCAGGTGTGGGATACGGGGCTGCTTCATACTGTCCACAGCTGCTAACTATGATTTGCCTTGCACTCTATCAGGGCCATAATTTTGCCAGCTGCAGATAGTTCTTTGCAAATGTGTGACATTTGAGATTCTGGGGACTTTTCAGAGGATATATGGATGCTAGAACCCCAGTAGAAGGAGTCGATTGGCCGGCTGGTGGTTGGATACTGTTGGTTTTTACTGTTGGTTGTTGTTTGTCAAGGTTTGCCAATTGTTCATGTGCAAAGAGATGAGAAGAAATTGGCTATCCTGCTGGGTAAAGATCAAACTTGCCTCCAAAGAACTCAATGTCCCTAATCAATAAGAAGTAAATCTAATGATATTGATGCACCCTTTCCCCTTTAGCCTTCTTTATCTCCTACCTACTGTTGGGGAGTTGGAAGGGATAAGGGCGAGAGGGGTGATAGAAATAGAAACCTATAGAGTAACCAAAAGCCCAGCTATACATGCTCCTGCTTTCTCACCTGAATTTCACATCTAAGAATTGAATTCCAAGATTGGCTAAGTGGATGTGAGCCTCCCTGCTGCACAGTCACCAAAACTTTTTATAATTCAGAGGAAAGAAAAAGATTAAGGAAAACATCACTGGAGAGACATCTCAGTGGCTAAGAGCACCTACTGCTCTTAAATAAGACCCAAGTTCATTCCTAGGGCCCACATGGCAGCTCACAACTATCTGTAACTCCAGTTCTAGGGGATCTGATACCTTCTCCTGGCCTCCATGGAAACCAGGCGCGCGCGCGCGCGTGCACGCGCGCGCGCGCACACACACACACACACACACACACACACACACACACACACGTTCACATACATGCATGCAGAGAGAACATTCATACACATACAACAACATTGCATCTTCACTGCTGCTCACTAGAGAGATGGCAAAATCATCTCGACAGCAGATGGTCATGTGATTTAGATGATGCCTGGGCCTTTGGACTATAACAGGAGAACCTGGGGTTAGTCCATACATGGGAGTTTAAGAAAAGAAGGGACATGTATTACTTAGCACAACAAAGCAAGAGGAACTCTGAAGTACTCCCATGACCACCAGAGAGAGTTTTGGACAACATGGCACAGTTCAAAGTGAGCAATGGAAGAACATCTGGGGAAGAAAAACACCATAAAATCTCATAAGAGGGCCTAGCAGCAAGCAGGCCTCGAGACAAAAATAACAGTGCCTGTGCTGGTCAGGATGAGAAATGTCCCCATAGACTCTGGCATTTGAATACTTGATCCCCAGATAGTGGCAGTGTTGGGGAAGGTTTGGGTGGTGCAGTCCTATTTTGTTTGGTTGGTTTTTGGTTTTTCATTTTTCGTTTTTGGTTTTGGGGGAGGGTTGTTTGTTTGTTTGTTTTTTGAGATAGGATTTCTCTGTATAGCCCTGGCTATCCTGGAACTCATTCTATAGACCAGGCTGCCCTTGAACTTAGAAATCCTCCTGTCTCTGCCTCTCAAGTGCTGGGATTAAAGTCTTGCTGGAGGAAATTTGTTCCTAGGGCTGGGCTTTGAGATTAAAAGCCTCACACTGCTTCCATTTTGCTCTCTGCTTCATGCTTGCAGTCTGAAGATGTGAGCTCTCAGCTCTCTGCTCTCATCACCAAGCCAGCCATTTGCACCATCCCACCCACCTCCTGCCATGCCACCCTGCTATGATGGGCTCTTATTCCTCTGAAACCGGAAGCCCAAATAAATTTTTTGTTTTATAAGTTGTCTTGATCATTGTGGTGATCTAAATAAGAAATAACATCTTATAAGATCTAATAAGAAAATAACAAATCCATAACATTTTTTCACATGAAAACAGGGAAGCTTTCAACACAATCCTGCGAAATCATTAGACTATTAACTGAGAACAGTGGCACAGGACACAACCAAGAAATATTACATGAGCTATTTCACACTGTCATTATCATGCTAAGTACCAGCTGGTTGAACCTTTGTGGTACTTTACAAGACTCCAAAGGCAATATACAGTAGTATCCTTACCAAAAAAAGAAAAAAAAAGATTCAAATAAATTTTTTGTTTTATAAGTTGTCTTGATCATTGTGGTGATCTAAATAAGAATGGCCCCCTAAGACTCATGTGTTTGAATGCTTGGCCCATAGGGAGTTACCACTATTAGGAGGTATGGTCTTGTTGGAGGAAGTGTGTCACTGTGGAGGCTGGCAGGCTTTGGAGTCTCATATGTTCAAGCTAGACCTAGTGTGGCAGTCACTTCTGCCTGAGGATCAAGATGTAGAACTCTCAGCTCCTTCTCCAGCACCATGTCTGCCTACATGCTGCCATGCTTCCCACCATGATGACAATGGACTAACCCTCTGAACCTGTTAACCAGCCCCAGTTAAATATTTTCCTTCAGAAGAGTTGCCTTGGTCTTGGTGTCTCTTCACAGCAACAGAACATGGTCATGGTGTTTTACCACAGCAACAGAAAAGTAACACAGTGCCCAGTCTTCCCCTTCCCACGTGCTTTAATTTTTAAGAACTCCCCTATGACACTCCCTCCAACTCCTTAATAATGGATGTTACACAGCAAACTTGTATGAACTGTCTGCTGGGAAATCAAAGAGGAGTTTCTTGCTCCAGGCTGAAAAGGAGGGAAAGTGAAGGTCGTGGAAGATCTAACAGGAAGGTGGAGAAATGGAGAGAGGGAATTACACAGAGACCAAAGCAAGAGTTTTGGGGGGCTGGAGGGAGGCTATTAGTAAGAGAACAAGAAGTTGGAAATGTCCCCATCAGGAAATTATCTCAATTTGATCCACAAATCTCACAAAACAAACAAACACCCTCACTTCCAGCCAAACTGCAGGCCTTGTACCATGGTGCTGCAGGTCTTGGGCTCCACAGCCTTAGCCAAGCACAACTGCAGTTATATCCATGGAAGAGACTGTCCCATTGCACAGCTCACACTAACCTCCTGCAGCCGTATACTGGCCTATGAGAGTTGCCCTCGTTCACATAGAGGGATCAGCACATAGGTATGCACACTCTAGCCAAACAAGGAATTCTCTGGAATGGAGATCACCAGAGTCAAAGGCCTTACCTTGTTAGACAAGACCTTTTATTAATGGTTATTACATTTATTGTACTATATGTAGGTGGATATGGTTGTAGTGGTAGGTTTGCACATGCCATAGCACACATGTGGAGGTCAAAGGTCAACTTCTGGAGCCAGTCTCTTTCTGCCATGTGGGAGCTGGTGACTGAGCTCAGGTCCTCAGGTTTCCTGGCAAGTATGTTTATCTGCTGAGCCATTGAGCTGGACCACTTCAGGATATAATCTCTTTTAAAATAGTTTTTAATTTTTTAATTAAAATATAATTATATCATTGCCCCCTCTTGGCCTGTGTTACTGTCCACTGCTACCATGCAGTAAATAAGCTTTCTTCTCCAACATGGTTTAATGGGTGAACTGAGTGATCTGTGTTAGTTAGGATTTTACCCCTGTGAACAGATACTATGACCAAGACAACTCTTACAAAGGACAAGAGGTTCAGAGGTTCAGTCCATTGTTATCAAGGCAGGAACATGGCAGCATCCAGGCAGCCATGTGTGGGAGGAGCTGAGAGTTCTACATCTTCCTCTGAAGGCTAGCAGAATACTGACTTCCAGGCAGCTAGGATGAGGGTCTTAAAGCCCACACACATAGTGACACACCTATTCCAATAAGACTACTTGCTGGGCCAAGCGTATACAAACCATCACACCATCTCTTACAGTATTAGCCAGTTCATCACAGAATCACAAAGTAGAAGACACTCTCAGCTTACCACGCCATATACCAGGATGGTGCTGAGAGTCCCAGGATGCAGATGCCAAGTGAACCTGGAAGTAACCATAGCCAAGTATCTATCCCCAGTGGTTATCTATGAGTGATGGGACTGCACATGAGTCCAGCTTGCTTTCTTCCTTTTCTTTGGTTATGTCTTCTGATCAGGCCTGTAATACAGCAGTTCTCAACCTGTGGGTCATGACCCCTTTGGGGGTCAGATGACCTTTTCACAGGGGTCATATTATCAGATTTTTACATTATGATTCATAACAGTAGCGAAATTACAGTTATGAAGTAGCAATGAAAATAATTTTATGAGGATCCTCTCAGCTTCCGAGTGACAGAGCTGGATCAGTGACCATCTCTGCCCTCTCCCTGCTAGTGGAGGGCCTGCCTCCAGGGTGGGCTTCAGACCAAGGACTCAGGTGAGATCTGCCATTTTCTCTATGGTGACTTTCTAAGGCGGGACCAGCCGGAAGCCACAGGCCTCAGGAGTCGAAGGGGAGGTGCAGGGTGGCAAGGACAGGACAAGCTCTAACCAGAGACACCAAGAACACCTAACACCAGAGATCAAGAGATGGCGAAAGGCAAACACAAGTAAACTACCAACAAAAACCAAGACTGCTTGGCTTCACCAGAACCTAGTACTCCCACCTCAGCAAGCCCTGGATATCCCAAAACACCGGAAAAGCAAGATTTGGATCTAAAAACATATCTCACAATGCTGATAGAGGAACTTAAGAAGGAGAACACAGATAAAGAGATACAAGCCCTTAAAGAGGAAACAAAAAAATCCCATAAAGAATTATAGGAGATCACAAGTAAACAAGTAGAAGCCTTTAAAGAGCAAACTCAAAAATCCCTTAAGGAATTGCAGGAAAACACAAACAAACAGGTGAAGGAACTGAGTAAAACCATTCAGGACCTAAAAATGGAAGTAGAAACAATAAAGAAATCACAAAAGGAGACAACCGTGGAGTTAGAAATCTTAGGGAAAAAGTCAGGAAACATAGATGCAAACAGAATACAAGAGATAGAAGAGAGAATCTCAGGGGCAGAAGATAACATAGACAACATTGACAGAATAGTCAAAGAAAATGCAAAATGCAAAAAGACCCTAACCCAAAACATCCAGGAAATCCAGGACACAACGAAAAGACCAAACCTAAGGATAATAGGTATAGAAGAGAGTGAAGACCTCCAACTTAAAGGGCCAGTAAATATCTTCAACAAAATTATAGAAGAAAACTTCCCTAACCTAAAGAAAGAGATGCCCATGAACATACAAGAACCCTATAGAACTCCAAATAGACTGGACCAGAAAAGAAATTCCTCCCGCCACATAATAGTCAAAACACCAAATGCACAAAACAAAGAAAGAATAGTAAAAGCAGTAAGGGAAAAAGGTCAAGTAACATATAAAGGCAGGCCTATCAGAATTACACCAGACTTCTCACCAGAGACTATGAAAGCTAGAAGATCCTGGGCAAATGTTATACAGACCCTAAGAGAACACAAATGCCAGCCTAGACTACTATACCCAGCAAAACTCTCAATAACCATAGATGGAGAAACCAAAGTATTCCATGACAAAACCAAATTCACACAATATGTTTCCACAAATCCAGCCCTTCAAAGGATATTAAATGGAAAACTCCAACACAAGGAGGGGAACTACATCCCTGAAAAAGCAAAAATGTAATCTTCCAACAAAACTAAAAGAAGATAGAGACATGAATGGAACGCCAGCTCTAACTACAAAACTAACAGGAAGCAACAATTACTTTTCCTTAATATCTATTAACATCAATGGACTCAACTCACCAATAAAAAGACATAGACTATCAGATTGGGTACGTAAACAGGACCCAACATTTTGCTGCATACAGGAAACCCACCTCAATGACAAAGATAGACACTACCTCAGAATAAAAGGCTGGAAAACAATTCTCCAAGCCAATGGTCCCAATAAAAAAGCTGGAGTAGCCATTCTAATATGGAATAAAATTGACTTTCACCCTAAAGTGATCAAAAAAGATAAGGAGGGACACTTCATATTCATCAAAGGTATGATCTACCAAGATGAACTCTCAATTCTGAACCTCTATGCTCCAAATGCAAGGGCATCTACATTCATAAAAGAAACTTTACTAAAGCTTAAAGCACACATTACAACACATACAATAGTAGTGGGAGATTTCAACACCCTACTCTCTGCAATGGACAGATCATGGAAACAGAAACTAAACAAGGACATAGTGAGACTACCGGAAGTTATAAAACAGATGGATTTAACAGATATCTATAGAACTTTTCATCCTAAAACAAAAGGATATACCTTCTCAGCACCTCATGGTACCTTCTCCAAAATTGACCATATAATTGTTCACAAATCAGGCCTCCACAGATACAAGAAGATTGAAATAATTCCTTGTATCCTATCAGATCACCATGGTCTAAGGCTGCTCCTCAATAACAACATAAACAGTAGAATGCCCACATACACGTGCAAGCTTAACAACACTCCACTCAATGATAACTTGGTCAAGGAAGAAATAAAGAAAGAAATTAAAGACTTTCTAGAGTTTAATGAAAATGAAGCCACAACATACCCAAACCTATGGGACACAATGAAAGTAGTCCTAAGAGGTAAACTCATAGCTTTAAGTGCCTCCAAAAAGAAACTGGAGAGAGCATACACCAGCAATTTGACAGCACAACTGAAAGTGCTAGAACAAAAAGAAGCAAATTCACCCAAGAGGAGCCAAAGGCAGGAAATAATCAGACTCAGGGCTGAAATCAACCAAATAGAAACAAAAAGAACTATACAAAGAATCAACCAAACCAGGAGCTGGTTCTTTGAGAAAGTCAACAAAATAGATAAACCCTTAGCCAGACAAACTAGAGGACACAGAGATAGTTTAGTAATTAACAAGATCAGAAATGAAAAAGGAGACATAACAACAGACACTGAGGAAATCCAAAATATCATGAGATCCTACTACAAAAGCCTATACTCAACAAAACTGGAAAACCTGGATGAAATGGACAATTTTCTAGACAGATACCAGGTACCAAAGTTAAATCAAGACCAGATCAATGATCTAAACAGTCCCATATCTGCTAATGAAATAGAAACAGTCCTTGATAGTCTCCAAACCAAAAAAAGCCCAGGCCCAGATGGTTTTAGTGCAGAGTTTTATCAAACCTTCAAAGAAGACCTAATACCAATACTCTTCAAATTATTCAATAAAATAGAAACTGAAGGTACTCTACCCAATTCGTTCTATGAAGCTACAATTACTCTTATACCTAAATCACACAAAGACCTAACAAAGAAAGAAAATTTCAGACCAATTTCCCTTATGAATATCGATGCAAAAACTCAACAAAATTCTTGCAAACTGAATCAAAGAACACATCAAAACGATCATTCACCATGATCAAGTAGGCTTCATCCCAGGGATGCAGGGATGGTTCAATATACGGAAATCCATCAACGTAATTCACTACATAAACAAACTCAAAGAAAAAAAACCATATGATCATCTCACTAGATGCTGA
>JADRCD010181321.1:0-17317 GCA_019843815.1 Montemys delectorum
CAAAAGGCGTTTGTTCTTGTTGTTTTTGTTTGTTTGTTTTTTGGAGGGGAACCTGGGAAAGGAAAAATTTACATGTAAATAAAGAATATATCTAATAAAAAAAAAAGAAAATATCTAATAAAAAAAAAAGAACTGATGTTTCTTTACTACCAACTCGATTGAGCATTTACTTCTGATTTTTTACTAGCTTTTTAGGGAATGTAGATATTCATTGTTCATTTTTCCCTTAGGATTGTTTTTAATATTTGTAGAATACATTCGTTGTGAGCTAAAGTTCTATAAAATCTTGACATTGAATTGAAATATAATTGAAGATTTGTGAAGATCATCATTGAGAAAACGGTCTTTTGCATAGTAGTAGGCCTTTAGTTGACACTGATATGCTGCTACTCTCCTAGCAATGGTAACTGGCTGTATGACAGTTCCCTCCTCGTTATTTGTTTTATAAACAAATTTTGTTTAAGATTTATTTGTTTATTTATTTATATTTATGAATGTCTTGTGTGCACATGTACATGTGGACTACATACATGCTTTGTGCCTGTTCAAGATGTTGAATCCCCTGGAACTGGAGTTATGCATGATTGCGAGCCACCATGTTGGTTTGGGGAAACAAAATCTGGATCCTCAAGAGCAACAGGAACTCTTAACTGCTAATCCACCTCTCTAGCCCCAGTCCTGATTTCAATGGAAGTGAAAAGGAATTCTTTTAAGAGCGTGTATGTTTTGTCTCTTTTTGTATCATGGGAGCTATAGAAACACAAGTCTCTATCTTGAAATTCTGAAAAACTACTAAGATAGTGTTGGCCTTGACTGAAATATGTCTTTGACACTCATTTATCTCTTCTTACTTCCTGGAGCATGTGAAGATGTTTGGTGATGGCAGAGAAGGCAATGCTGTGACTCTGAGGGAGAAAAATCACATACCAATAGAGGCTGTGAGGACAGATAAAAGAAATCTGGAGTGCTGATGGCATCTGTGGACATCTGGGTTAGTTTAGGGGTATCAACATCAGAGCAAAATCTCCAAATGCATAGCAACCTTGTTCTACAGTTTGCTACATGTGGCCTAACACATTTCTCAGCTAGGAGTCAGATGAACCTTGACATTGTTGGGACAAAATTTTATGTCACACAAACTTACTTACCAATTTTCATATCTTACGTAATATGTCTGAGTTATTTTGAACTTATTTTGACCAAAATACTTGAAAGATTAATTAGAACTAATTGCCTCAGAGAGTTAAGCTCTTGGTTGCTTAGATCTATGAACATGAGCAGAACAACCTGGTAGGAAAGGTTAGGTTTCACCTCACGGAGGAGAGAAGAAAATGAATATAGACTAGACATAGTCTTCAAAGGCATGATCCCTGCCAGTTCCTACCTCCTAATATTTCCAATATATTGATTTTAAAGTAGTGCCATTGGCTAGAAATTAAGTGGTTAAACTTAAGACAATGTGGGAAATTCCATGTTCAAACTATGACAATATCCAAATACTTTGTGCAGAATACAATATATTATTTTAAAAGGTTTTAATTTGGAGTGAAATGAATTTAAATAAAAAGTAGTTATAAGTACAACACTAGGAGTACAAAGTACTTAAGAGTTGTCAGAAGTACGCTCTTCCTAGTTAGACTTGTAAGGCTTTTATGATTAAAGCACCCCAGAGAGAAAGAAAGCATCCCTATATATCCATGCAAGTTTTGAACTAATTACTGACAACAGTACTGAGCCCCATGAATGCAGATTCTTCCGAGAGCTAAGTAATACACACATGATAAAAAGGAACCTAGAATTAGCTGTCTTTATGAACTAGAAATGGTCAACAAAGCTTCCCTCAATCCTTTTAGCAAGCCCAATGTTCAAACAATTGTAGTCTGGGAGTGTGAATTTCTGTAGGTGAATTACACAAATAGTCTCTCTGCGTCTCATCTCTACCATGAACTCTGCATTGTGAATCTGCTCAATGGTGAACAGGACACGTCAGTGTCATGTCCTGCCTTGGCTTTTCCTTGGAGATCTCTGGGTGTCTATCATCAGCACAATTCTGCTTCTGGTCCTTGGTATAAGCCTCAGTTCTCAAACAGTGGATATGTATTTAGAGATGTCTCAGCATATTATGCATGTCTAGTCATTTGTAAATTTCATCACTTATGTCTTTCTTGTTTTTCTCTGACTCTTTCTATGGAGGGAGGAAAGGAAACAGGGAAGAGATGTAATTATATTTTATTTAAAAAGTAAACAAATATCAAAAGAATTAAAAATAGATGTGTGAGCATTACACGTTTCATTTCATTGTTTTTCATTAAAGTGGCTTTGTTTTCTTGGGGAATAGAGAAGGAGCTCTCACACATCTTGATTTTGTCAGTGTCAAGTGGTAAGCAATGAGCAGATGGCAAAACATCCTCCCTTGCCTTCACTTATTTCCCCTTGGCCACAGGATGCCTTCCTTTCCCTCCCTTTTCTCACATGAGGTAGCTATTACAAGACACTGGTCATCACCACTCTAACCCCTTCTAGAAACATCACTGATGTTTTAGTGCCACTTGTGACTTATGTAAACATTTTAAACCCAACTACGAAGCTGGGATTGTAAATTCTCAGGCTGTGAGAGTCTTCTTTGCACCATGGTTGACGCTGTGGCAGGAAGGATAGAATAAAGAATTTTATAGTCACTTGGTGTATCCTAGGGGTGAGAGCTGGGAGGAAGCTCATATCTCTGATCTTTATGTGTATATATATATATATATATATATACATATATATGTATATATGTATATATATACATCTATTAAAAAGCTAGCAGGCAAGCAAGTTCAAGAGGTCCTGGAGGGAGCTTACTGAGTTGGCCAGTTCCTGCAGGTGCTGACCTGCTGAGACAGGGTGGTAGGTCATACAGTTATCCTCACCATGCTCCAAGGAGGAAGCCTGCTGTGGTTAAAGTCTGTGTTCTTATTAAATATATCCTGTATGGGGCATCTGTTGTTCCTGTTAAACCCCTGCCTACAAAACTTGCTCGTAAACCAGAGTTACATTAATGTCTCCATAGACACCTTACAGGTAAAATTATATGACACTAACCAAGTGGGTAGTTTTTGTTGTTTTTTTCGTTGGCACAGACGTAAACACTCACTTTTATACAAATCTGCACCATTAGGCATTTAAAAAGCTGCAATGAACTACTTTGAGAATATACCCGTGTATATTTATGTCTGTTTTGATCAAATCTTGCTTTTTCTATTAAGAACAATAGAACTGGGATCCTCCAGTTTGTAGGAAGATCTTGATTTTTTATGGAGAAACGGAATGTTCTTTGAACGGGAAGCAAGAACAGCTGAACTCTCTCTTAGCACATGTAACAGGCTAAAATGGTGCAGGATAAACTGTTGACTAAATCTGACTTAAGAGAGATGTTTTATTTAGAGTGACTTTAATTGAATGTTTTTCCTACCACAGGAAAATAAAAACTGCAGTGATAAATATAAAATGCTTTTAAATGGAATCACTCTGTAAGCCAGAGCATGACATTGACTTACTGTAGCAGATGTTTCTGATTCCGAATTCAAGAATCAATATATTTTAACATCACTGCAAACCTCTAAGGAACTGGATGCCAATAACTGATCTAAAGATGCCCCCATTCATCTTTGCATATGTTGCTATTCAAAATTATTATTACAGACACAAATATTATCAGAATAAAGCAAATTAACGTTACCTTAATGTTTGCGATTTATTTACAATTGAAATTTTAAAAGACGATCACTTATAATTACTATATAGTTGTGATAAAGTCTTGCTAAGGTGGTACCCTTTTTTCTTTATCCTTGGCATATGAACCATTTGCTTCTAAAATGAAGCTATTTTATCCCCTGTCATCACACAGCCATAAAAATTGCAAGCAGTCAGAGGTTAGCAATGGCTGCTCTGCAGACCCAAAGCAAAGCTTAGTAACAGATTTTTCAAAGCAGTTCAAAGAGTCCAGCTTCCATCTGTGTTTGGTGAAGGATGCACAGACCTTGGGGCATCTGAGACTCAGCTTCATCTCTAACACTTGGAATAACAAAGGTGTTAGCTTTCAAAGCTGCCGTCTCCCCTCCTGGGGTGGCTCTGCAGACCCAGTTCATGGAAAGTGGGAGACTTCAGAGCAGACATTCTCCTCCTAGACTTTGCCTCCTTCTGGGGGATCGTTGGAGGGTGTCACAATGGTGGTCTCCTGAACATGGGTTATTGCCAGTAGAGGCCATGAGCTAATGAACCTTATAAACAAATCCCTTTTCTGATGTTTTGAGCAACTTGTCCACATAGACGCAGCCATTTCCTTTCCTCCAGATGAGTGGTGCTATTTAATCAGAAGAAAGTAGAGGGTGCTCTCTACCCACGATAAAGTGATGAATGCAGAATGAATATCAATTTTTCTTTTGATTCAATTGCTTTTCAAAAACCAAAGCAAGGAATTGCTTGCTGGGGAAGAGCTTAAAATCTGTGTCTTTGTTATGTTTCAAGTGAGTCTAAGATTCCAATGAAAACAGATTTACAGCATATGCATTTGTACAGACATAGCCTTTCTTGACTTTGTTTAATATCCCTTGTATTGGTTGTCTAGCATCTTGGCATGGTATCTTCATGAAGATATGGAAATGTAAATGTGACACACAGGTAACAGGCTATTATATAATGAATGTATTTGTGATTTTTATGATAATCTTTCTGTCTCCAAAACAAGGTGTAAAAGTCAAGAAGTTGTGTTCATTTTCATGTGGTAATTGTTTGTCTGAGTTATTCTGAGATATAAAAAGGCCTCCAGAACTATATTCTCAGTTCATTTTAAAAATTTAAAACAGTATCAAATTATTCTTTAATGAACTCCTAATTCTAGTAACAATACCTTAAGTAATTTTGAGAATATGTCTAAAGATTATGCATATAAAGTATATTGTCTGATATTTTACATAATAACCATGTGTTTTTATTTTGAAAGATTAATAAAACATAACTTAATATAAGAAAATGGATTCAATGACATGTAATAATGTTTGTATATAAAGACTATGTATGTCCTTATTATGTCAAGGATGGTTGTTTTTAGAAATAGCTTGTAAAGAAAAAGTAACAAATCTATATATAAACAAGTAAAAGATACATTTACTTAATTAAAATCACAGAAATCCTAAGTAAAAAGAAGTAAATTGTTCTTTCAACATCAAAATTTCAAATATTATTTTCAAATGACAAGCTGTTTTGTCTGAAGTTAAAATAAATCTTAGGGAACAGTTAAAAATATAAGGTAAATTAAAGCAATCTATACATTTGCATGAAGATGTGAAGATATGGTCAGCTTCTGGGTGTGGACAAGGCAGAGAGGGAGGGCAGAAGGTTTTACAGATCTGCAGTTGGAAATCGTATCCCTTCACTCTCCAGCAGCAATAGTTCTCAATGTGTGTCAGCAATAAGATGCACATAGAGAACCAGCCAGAAGACAGGGCTCAATTCTTAAAGCTTTTGCATGAGAAACTCACATTTCATTTTTCTTATTTCTTTTCATATTTCTCTTTCCTTACTGTTAATGCCTGTCCAAAAATCCAAAAATGCAAAAGCAAGGTTGGGTCAATGAAGATGGTTAATGCACCGTAGTAGCATCAAACAATGCAAAAGAAGATATCTTGGGACATTATAGTGAAGGTATTAGAAATTTGAGTGAATAATTACAATCATTCAGTTGCTATGGCATCTTTCTCAGACTTAGTGCATAATGAGGAAGGAAAACAATAGTGCCATTGATAATTGTAGAAATACAGATGGTGCATATGACAAGGACACCTGATCTAAGTATAAGGAAAATGAGTTGTCACTTAAGACTACATTTTTATGCTTAGCACATGCTAAGCTAGTTAATTTGAAAGGATGATTGTTTTTACAACTTTAAGATTTCTTTTTCTCTACCTAATCTTTGCGAACTATTTCCTAAAGTATCTATCCTTGCTCGTAACCGTTCTTTTAGTGTTCATGTGGACATTAAAGGCATTTGATGGTTAGGAAGTTACTTCTCAACCTTCAACAGCATGTATTCACCAGGTTCTTTCTAAGTTCAGACCTCAGAAAGGGGATGCCTGCTGTCTATTACATTCATGTACATTTATTTCATTGTAAAAGTTATAAAAACATTTATTAAAATGTCTCGAAAACCACATTCTTTGCCACTATAAGACTAAAATTGTTGCAAAAGTAGATTTAGATAGTGAAGCCACTTTAGGAAAGTGAATTAAGCTGATCTCATAGAGAGTTTGAGTAGAACTGATTCAGTATGCACTTCTGGCTCAAGACTAGCAGATTTGAAAGACACTTGTGAGTTCTCTAGGAACAATGTTTTAATTCAAGGACTTTACAAGAAAGTCTGGCCAGTAGTTGTTTCTGTCTTTGTCATCTTCACCATGTTAGCCAGATGCCTCTGGTCAACCTGTGTGGTCAGCTGATTGTCATTTTCTCAATCACTTTCCAGCTATGACTATCATCTCTAGGGCATGTTGAAAGACTATGAGGATAGTATTTATCTTAGTGACAGAATAAGAGAAGCATGCCACTAACATTTGGTAGGCTGAATAGGGAAAGGGGTGTTACATGTGCTACATGCTTGGCCTAGTCCAGGCAAAAAGATATTAAAAAAATTAAAGTCTCCCTGTGTAACCCAGGTATCTCTCAAACTGCCTCCACTGAATCCTAGGATGAAAAAAAGAGTTCCACTATAAGTACCAAGACTTTATTTTAAATAAATGTAATTTACATGTCTAGAAGAGTTCAAGGACTTTATATTGTACTTGTTATATTTTACAGTATAATCTACAGTTTATATGTAAATTCTAGAACACATTACTCAAACATGTAAAATATTATTGAATTAATTGTAGTTTTAATTGTAACTGTATTGTATATCCATAATACTATAGCAAAAAATTAACGTTATGTTTAATTTCACCACCTAGATATTCCGAACATTTTGATGTTTTTCTTTTTAGGCATGTATTTTCACTTTCATGTCTTCAAATATCACCAAGTTTAATATATGGTTTGTAAGGTCATTTTTGTTAACTAAATAATAGATCAAAGTTAGTGAACTTAAAAGGCAAAAAACAGAAGTGGGAGAGGATGGCTTTTCCCTCAAACAGTGACTTCTGGACACAGTAGTACAGCTACATACAGGAACTCCCAGCACTTCTGGTCACGGGCACATGATTTGTGTAAGGTCAGGCCAACCCAAATCCCAGTTACTCTTTAAAACACCCGAACTTTCTCGTTAAAGATTCATTTTTCTAACTCTTATTACTGTGAAACGTTTCTTCAGTTAATACCTTGTCCTTAATATTGATTGACTGTCTTTGAAACCCTTTCTGAAGCATCTCAATAGGTGGGCCTGAAAAGTCATTGGGTGAAATCCTTGTGATAATCATCACCAAAAGAGGCACGAGAAGGTTAATTACCAACACTTATTAGCAAAAATCAGACTGTAAAATCTGAAGATTAGATAAACATTTGAAGCTGTTAAGACAATTTTAGTAAAATTAGTACAAACAAAAGCGGTTCAGAAGATATTTCTCATTCTTCGTCCTTCATCACCTCTGGGCCTTACTATCATTCCATATATTTTTTTCTACAAAGACTTTGCAGGAAAGCATGTAATGTATATGCCAGTTGAGTATTCCACAGTACGTTACTTTTGTTAACTAAATAATAATCAAAGTTAATGAGCTTGAAAGGCTCAAATAGAAGTGGTATTGGCACCTTGGGCAATCATGAGTTTTTGTGTTAATCATCTACTGCAAATAGAAGTTTGCCACAAAGCCCTACCTCTAGTCAAGGAGCTTTTTTTTAGCAGTTTATATCTGCCAGGACATGGAGATTATATTTTCTTAGAGTACAGTCCCTATTAAGTCAATCACAGTACAGTATTTAGCCACATGCCCAACAAAATATAAAAATCACATATTGGATTTTATTCCTTTAAATGAAATGAAACACAAATTTAGATGGGTGGGAAAGGGTAACAGGATCTGGGAAGAAACAGAAGAAGGTGAATATGATTAAAATACATTGTATAAAATTCTCAAAGAACTAATAAAAGTTAATAGAATTATATTACATTCTATTGACTGTGAAGTGAAAAATATAAACATGCCCACTTTGATGTTAATATATTGCATGGAACTAAAATAATTTCCAAGCTCAGCAGCACAGTACTGGAACAGATTCATAACAGATATTTGATTTCCAAGATTCAAACACTGATTTTTTTCTATTGTGGACTTTACATAACCTAGAACAACCTAGGAAAGGAATTTTAGTTAAGGAATTGCTTGTACTAGGGTGATGTGTGGGCATGACTATGAAGCATATTTTATAACTGGGTTTATTGAGGGGGAAGGCTCATCCCAAATGATTCAACATTTGTAAAATCTCATAACATGAGTATCTTAAAGTAGAATAAACATTTTGTTAGCTGAGAGTAATTCAAATTATTGTTGGAAAATACGCCTAAGATACAGAAGCAGCAGCAGTCACATAAGAATGACATCCCCTTTGCCTCAGGAGAAGGAAAACTGTTCATAAATTCTAACCACTAGGAATTGAACCTGGGTCCTCTCAAAGAGCTCTTAATTCATGAGAAGAATTTATTCTTCTCATATATACATATATGAAGGTTATCTAACTGAGCCCACCAAATAATGAGAGATGACTGAACCCTAACCGAACATCTCTTGTCACTCAAGGAAACTTCCACTATTGGAAATATGCTACATCTAATTGAATTGTTGGACAAAGAGGTCCCACGGGGACAAAAAACACATTCAGCTATTGCCAAGGGTATTTGTTGGTCTCCACATATTGACAGTAATACTCTACTAATGAAGACAACAGGACACAACTCTTTGAACACAAAGAACTCAAGAAGTTGATGCTTACCTTGAGCCTTCATCCCTATGGATTTGTGCTTACTGTACTTGCACACGACCAAAGGGTAAAGATAAACACCAACCCAGCTGTAAAATCTGTGATCTATAATCTGTAAGATTATTACAATATATAAAATTATTATATATATTATAATCTGTAATCTAAGAGGATGCTAAAAGGTTGTATAAGCCAGAAGCTAGACGGTAGTCAAGGAAAGAAGGCATTCTAAAAACCTGTCTGCAAAATGTATGAGTGCAATAGTAGTAGAAAGATTTGATTATAACCATCTAAGGTTTAAGTGCCCCTCCATAAGATGGGACCCATCTCTGAGACTGCTTAGGTAATCAAGAATCTGAGACCAGATAGGCTAGAAACCTAAGGGCAAATAAAATTATACTGTTCTACTAAAGGGACATAGCTACAATCGACTCTTAACAATATTCTGCTCTATTTATAGATCAGTGTCTTCCTCAGCCATCAATGGAAGAAGCTTCCCCTTGCAGCAGATGGAAACAAATACAGAGACCAACAGCCAGACAATCCTCAAAAAATGAGAGATCTTGGAATACTCAGCTCTTAATGGAAAGTCTCCATCAAGTCTCTCCCCTCAGGGATCCTGGAACAATGAAGAAGAGAAGACTGAAAGGTTGTATAAATGTGAGACTGGCTGGGGACAGGAAACAAGGCCTTCTAAATATAGCTGGACCAGTGCTCATATGAACATACAGTGACTGTGGTAGCATGCAGACCACCTGCACAGGTCTGGGTCAGATGGGATACCAATGCTGAAAGGGGAAGCAGACACATACCCCCATCCATACCCTAAAAGCTATCTCCAATTGATAATCACTTGCAAAAGAAAATTATTTTCTTCCAATGGAATCTCACTGTGGATAAAAACCACTCTAAGGGCAGAACCCATGCCCAACAATAGATGGTCAACACAATACAAACTCAACAGCATTTTTGGAGTATCTTTGTCTCATGTTTTCTCATGTTTGTTTTGCTTTGCTTTGTTTTTTATCTAATAGATGTTTTGCATATATACAGGCTTGCAATTTTGTGTTTGTATAGAATTCCTGTGTGTATGAAAATGTGTCTTAGTATCTATAAGTATTTCTGCTTTGCTTTTCTTTTTGCTCTTTTTCTTCTTCTTGTTTGTTTGGTTTGCCCTATGCCAGGTTTTTTGTTTGTTTGTTTGTTTGTTTGTTTTTTGGTTTTTGGTTTTTCGAGACAGGGGCTGTCCTGGAACTCACTCTGTAGACCAAGTTGGCCTCTGCCTCCCAAGTGCTGGGATTAAAGGCGTGTGTCACTACTGCCTGGCTTCCCAGTTTTTATTTTTATTTTATCTAATTTTATTTATTTTATTAAGATTCTTTAGATTTTTTTTTTTTTTGCTTTATTTACTCACTTTACATCCCGATCAGTGCCCCACCTTCTGGTCACCCCCTCTCCTTACCCCATCCTATTTTCCTCTGAGAAGATGGAGACCCCCTACCCCCAGGGTATTCCCTCCTGTACTGGCTGGGTTTGTGTCAACTTAACACAAGCTGGAGTTATCACAGAGAAAAGAGCTTCAGTTGAGAAAACAGACACCTCCATGAGATCCAGCTGTAAAGCATTTTCTCAGTGATCAAGGTTGGAGGGCCCCCTGTGGGTGGTACCATCCCTGGGCTGGTAGTCTTGGCTTCTATAAGAAAGCAAGCAACATAGAAGTGTAAGCTGAATCAACCCTTTCCTCCCCAACTTGCTTCTTGGTCATGCTGTTTGTGTAGGAATAGAAACCATGACTAAGACATCCCCCAGCCTGATACATGAAGTCTCTGAGGGGATAGGTGTACCCTCTCTCAGTGAGGCCAGATAAGGCAGCCCAGCTAGAAGAACATATCCTACAGAGAGGCAACAACTTTTTAGGATAGCTCCTGCTCCAGTTGTTAGGGACCCACATGAAGACTGAGCTGTACATCTGCAATATATGGTTTGAGAGCCTAGGTACAGCTGGTACATGCTCTTTGGTTGGTGGCTCAGTCTCTAAGAGCCTCAACAGTCCAGGTTAGTAGGCTATGTTGGTCGCAGCAAAACAATAACCAACATTAAATTAAATGGAGAGAAACTTGAATATCACTAAAATCAGGGTCAAGACAAGGCTGCTCACTCTCTCCCTATCTATTCAAGATAGTACTTGAAGCTCTAGATGGAGCAATAAGACAATTAAAGGAGATCAAGAATATACAAATTCGAAAAGAAGTCAGGGTCTCACTATTCACAGGTGATCTGATAGGATATACAAGTGTTCTTCCAAATTCTATCAGAGAACTCCTACAGCTAATAAACATCTTCAGCAAAGTGGCTGGATATAAAATTTACTCAAAGAAATCAGTAGTCCTCCTTTATACAAATGATAAACAGGCTTAGGAAGAAAGTAGGGAAACAACACCCTTCACAATAGCCACAAATAATATAAAACATCTTGGTTACATTCTACTCAAGCACATGAAAGATCTGTATGGCAAAATTTTCACATCCCTGAAGAAAGAAATTGAAGAAGACCTCCAGAAGATGGTGAGATTTCCCATGTTCATGGATCAATAGGACTAACAGTAAAAATGGCCATCTTACCAAAAGCAATCTACAGATTCAATGCAATCCCCATTAAAATTTCAACACTTTTTTTTTTACAGGCATTGAAAGAGCAATTCTCAACTTCATATGGGAAAACAAACTACCCTGGAAACTCCAAACAATTCTGAACAATAAAAGAACTTCCTGAAGAATCACCATCCATGATCTCAAGCTGTACTACAGAGTAGTTGTGATTAAAAACTGCATGGCATTGGTATAGAGATAGCTAGGTTGATCAATGAAATAGAATTGAAGACCCAGAAATAAACCCACATACCTATAGACAGTTGATTTTGACAAAGAAGTCAAATTCATACAGTGGAGAAAAGAAGGCATCTTCAACAAATGGTTTTGGTCTGACTGGTGGATTCCATGCAGAAGAATGCAAATCGATCCACATTTATCACCTTGCAAAAAGCTCAAGTGCAAGTGATCAAGGACCTCAAAATAAAACTAGATATACTGAATCTAATAGAAGAGTGTCTTAGTCAGGATTTCTATTCCTGCACAAACATCATGACCAAGAAGCAAGTTGGGAAGGAAAGGGTTTATTTGGCTTACTTCCACATTGCTGTTTATCACCAAGGAAGTCAGGACTGGAACTCAAGCAGGTCAGGTAGCAGGAGCTGATTCAGAGGCCATGGGGGGATGTTCCTTACTGGCTTGCTTCCCCTGGCTTGCTCAGCCTGCTCTCTTATAGAACCCAAGACTTCCAGCCCAGGGATGGCACCACCCACAAGGGGCCCTACCCCCTTGATCACTAATTGAGAAAATCTCCCACAGCTGGATCTCATGGAGGCACTTCCCCAACTGAAACTCCCTTCTCTGTGATAACTGCAGCCGGTGTCAAGTTGACACACAAAACTAGCCAGTACTAAGAGTAAGTGGGAAATAGCCTTGAATGCATTGGCACATGAGAAAATTTCCTGAAGAGAACACCAATGGCTCAGGCTCTAAGATCAACAATTGATAGATTGGACCTCTTGACACTGGAAAGCTTCTGCAAGGCAAAGGACACTGTCACTAGGACAAAACTGCAAACCAGAGATTGGGAAAAGATCTTCACTAACCCTACATCCACTAATATCCAAAATATACAAAGAACTCAAAAAGTTAGACTAAAACAAAAAACAAAAAACAAACCAAACCAAAAAAAAAAAATAACCCAATTGAAAACTGGGATACTGAGGAAAACAGAGAATTCTCAACAAAGGAATTTTGAATGGTTGAGAAACACTTAAATAAATGTTCAACATCCTTACTCATCAGGGAAATACAAATGAAAACAACCCTAAGATTCTACCTCACACCAGGCAGAATGGCTAAGATAAAAAACTCAGAAGATGTTGTCAAGGATGCGGGGAAAGGGGAACCCTCCTCCATTGCTGGTGGGACTGCCAACTTGTACAACCACTCTGGAATCCAATCTGGTAGTTTCTCACAAAGTGGAAAATAGTTCTACCTCAAGATCCTGCTATACAGTTCCTGGGCTTATACCAAAAGATGCTCCACCATACCACTGGGACATGTGCTCCACTCCGTTCATAGCAGCCTTGTGTATAATAGCCGGAAGCTGAAAACAACCCAGATGTTTCTTAACCAATGAATGGATATGGTCCATTTACACAATGGAATACTATTCAGCTATTAAAAACAAGGACATCATGAATTTTGCAGACGAATGGATTTTCTAAAATAAAATTCTGAGTGAGATAGCCCAGACCCAAAAGGACATGCACGGTACGTATTCGCTGATGAATAGATATTAGGCAAAAAGTACAAAATACCCAACAGACCCTAAGAAGTTAAGCAACAAGGAAGTCTTAAGTGAGGATGCTTCAATCCCACTTAAAAGAAGGAACAAAATAATCATGGGAGGCAGAGGGAGTGGGAGACTTGGATGGGGGGGGGGAGAAGGGAAGGGGAAAAGGCAGAGAAGACCAGACATGGGGAGAGACAGGAGGGCTAGGAGAGTTCATGAAATATGCCTCTGTGGGTCAGGAGTAGGGAGGTCTTCCAGAAAGCCCCAGAGACTTTGGCATAAGGGAGTCTACCAGGTCTCAATGCGGGTGATGTTAGCCAAAATGACAAGCTGTGGGGATCTGGAACCCGAAAAGACCACCTTCACTACTCAGACAGTACCCCAAAGGGAGGGATAGGGACACCAACCCACCTACACAACTTTGACCCAAAATTGCTCCTGTCTAAAAGAAATACAGGGACAAAAATGGAGCAGAGACTAAGAGGCCAACCCTTTCTTCTTATATTTTATTGTTCTAGATAAAACTTCTAGCACTGTATTATAAAGGGAAAATAGAGACAATTTGTCCTATTTTTATTTTCAAAAAACTTTCTCTGCTTAATTCCCTCTCATGCTGTGTAATTTTGTCTACACATTTTGTGTGTAGTCTTAAGGACTATGTTATTGATCTGTTATTGATCTTCCTAGTTTAACCAGGTTTTTTTTTTTTTTTTTTTTTTTTTTTTTATCATGAAAGGGTATTGAAATCTGTTCAAAGTTCTTTTATGCATCAATTGAATTGAGCTTAAGACTTGAGTTTTTATCTTAGCCATTCTGACTGGAGTAAAGTAGAATCTCAGAGTTGTTTTGATTTGCATTTTTCTGACTACTAAGGACTTTGAACATTTCTATAAGTGCTTTGTGATGGCTACCCAATTTTTGACAAAGTGTATGCTGGAGAAAGGACAGACAAACTAATGTTACTGATACACTAGAATTCCACATGTACAGGAATGAAACTAGGTTGATTCCTCTCACTTGGATAGTACATACATGCGCACACACCCATATACATACACATGCCACAAAGAATCAATATCCTTATTATAATATCTTAAATTTTGAAATATCTTGGACAAACATTGTAATGGCATTTTAAGATAGAGATGACAGATATAAATGGACTACAATAAAATAGGAATTAATCCCAAGGATTAACAAATGAGATATTATGAAGTTAGAAGCTGGATGGTAGTGGCACACACCTTTAATCCCAGCACTTGGGAGGCAGAGGCAGGCGGATTTCTGAGTTAGAGGCCAGCCTGGTCTACAGACTGAGTTCCAGGACAGCCAGGGCTACACAGAGAAACCCTGTATTGAAAAAAACAAAACAAAACAAAAAACAACAACAAAAAAGTTTTGATAAGGGAAATGTATAATCATCCAAGTGAAGACACAGTCTAGAGACTGGCAAAAACTCTTTCACAGATGTATAATAGAGAATGGAATAACATCTAGAATATATGAAATGCCAAAACCAAATACACCCAAATTCCATCACTAAATGAGCTAATATGTTGAATAAACAGCTCTCAAAAGATTCATAAAAATGAGAATAAATACTTGAGAAATCAGTTGACATTCTCTAGTCACTGAACAAACGCAACCAGGGTCACCCAAAGTCTTAAGGTAAACACAAATACTACTGTTCTGCTAAAAGAAAGTAGCAATTAGATGACTCCAAGTGACATTTTATTATACTTACAAATCAGTGTTTTATTCGACCATCATCAGAAAAGCTTCTCCTTGCAGTAGATGGATAGAATCACAGATGTACAGCCAGACAATACGCAGAAAACGAGAGATCTTAGAACACTTAGCTCCAAAGGAGATGTGCGCATCAAATCTCTCTTGTTGTAGTGGCTCAAGGAGTCCTGTAAGAGTACGTGGAAAGCTTGTAAGCATCAGAAGGGATGGAGGACACCAAGAGAAGAAGACCCTCCAAATCATAGAACCTTCAGAGGCCAAGGGCCTCTCCTCCCGTTGATGACTGACTAGGCCATCCTCTGCTACATATGCAGCTAGGGCTGTGAGTCCCACCATGTGTAGCCTTTAGTTGGTGGTTTAGTCTCTGAGATCTCTGGAGGGTACTGGTTAGTTGTTCCTCCTCTATGGCTGCAAACCTCTTCAGCTCTTTGGGTCCTTTCTCTAGCTCCTTCATTGGGGACCCTGTGCTCAGTCCAATGGATAGCTCTACTTCTCTATTTGTTGGGCACTGGCAGAGCCTCTTAGGAGACATCTATATCAGGCTTCTGTCAGCCAGCACTTGCTGGCATCCACAATAGTGTCTGGGTTTGCTGATTTTATATGGGAAGGATTCCCAGGTGGGGCAGTCTCTGGATTGTCCTTCCTTCAGTCTCTGCTCCATACTTTGTCTCTGCAAGTCCTCCCATGGGTATTTTGTTCCTCTGTCTAAGAAGGATCGAAGGAGAGGCCCTTGATCCTGTGAAGGTTCTGTGCCCCAGTGTGGGGAATACCAGGGCAAGGAAGTGGGAGAAGATGAGTTGGTGAGCAGGGAAAGAGGAGGAGGAGGGAGGGAATAGAGTTTTTTTCCGGAGGGGAAACCTGGAAAGGGGTTATCATTTGAAATGTAGATAAAGAAAATATCTAATAAAAAATAATTTTAAGAAAAGACTCTCCAAATCTAGAGGGTCAATCCACATATGAAATTACAGAGACTGAGGCAACATGGGCAGAGCTTTCAGGAGACTGAAGCAGATGAAGTCCTAGAGATGAGAGGAGAAGTGGAAACATGCTCTCATTTTTAACCCAGAACCTATCTCTAATTTATATCCACTTGCAAATGAAAATTTAGGTTTCTTTAAGGGATTCTTATGGAGGAAACAAACTATTTTTAAGAGTAGACTGCATGTCCAGCAGTAGATGGCCAACAGAAAATTAATTCAATGTTTCTTTGGCGGTTCCTTGTCTCATAAATGTCTTCTCAAGCTTTTCCTTTTGAGAAAAACTACATATCACTTAAAATTTGTATACTTAAATATATATATATATAATTTTAACAATATATTAAAACTCTCTGTCTATCTATCAATCTTTCTATGTATCTATGTATCTATCTATATTAGACCTTCCAGTTTAGAGTTTTTTTTTAGTGTTTGTTTGTTTTTTTTTAAATTTATTTTTATTAGATATTTTCTTTATTTACATGTAAATTTTTCCTTTCCCAGGTTCTCCTCCAAAAAACAAACAAACAAAAACAAGAACAAACCCCTTTTGTCTCCCCCCTCCCCATGCCTGCCACCCCACCCTCTCCCACTTATTGGCCCTGGCATTCCCCTACACTGGGGCACAAAACCTTCACAAGGCCGAAGTCCTTTCCTTCTGTTGATGATCGAATTTGCGATCCTCTACTATACACATGCTGCCAGAACATTCAGTCCCACCCTGTATAGTCCTTGATTGGTGGTTGGGTCCCTGGGAGCTCTGAGGGTACTAGTTAGTAATTGTTGTTTGTCCTAAGGGGCTGCAAACCCTTCAGCTCCATAGAACCTTTCTCTAACTCCTGCATTGGGGACAGTGTACTCAGTTCAATGAATGGTTGTGAGCCTCTACATATGTATTAGTAAGGTATTGTCAGAGCCTCTCAGGAGACACCTATATGCTTGTCCTTCCTTCAATCTGTGCTCCATAGTTAATCTCTGCCACTCCTTCTGTGGGTATTTGATTCCCCTTTTTAAGAAGGAATGAAATGTCCAAAGAATTCTCTACTGATGAACACCAAATGGCTGAGAAGGACCTAAAGAAATGTTCAACATCCTTAGTCATCAGGGAAATGCAAATCAAAACAACTCTGAGATTCCACCTCACACCAGTCAGATTAGCTAGGATAAAAGACTCAGGTGACAGCACATGCTGGAGAGGTTGTGGAGAAAGAGGGACACTACTTCACTGCTGGTGGGATTGCAAACTGGTACAACCACTCTG
>JADRCD010181322.1:9265-19708 GCA_019843815.1 Montemys delectorum
TGTGTGTGTACCTGAAATTGCAATGTTCTCAGAGGACAGAGAAGGGCATTGGTTCCCTTAGAATTGGAGTTAAAAGTAGTTGAGTCCTGGGAACTGAAGCCATGTCTTCAGCAAATGCAGCAAGTGCTGTTGACTTCAGAGCCACCCTCCAACCAGAAGAGGAGTGTTTGTAATTTAGAAAATAACTCACTGTTATGAACAACTATTAGTGAGGAAAGAATTTTATTACTTGTAATGTCTCGACTTACTGTACAATTATTTAATAATTTAGCAAGTGTTTAAAATTTTACAAAATCATTCCTTTTGATAGGGAAGACCGATAAATTTCTGCTATCATAAAACCCCCATATAACAGTTTGTTTATATGCTGAATATTTAAAGCTGAAGCTCATGACAATTTCATTCCCAGTGCTTTAGATCCTGGGGTTCTGGGAACACAAAGCCTTCACTATCTCCAATGATCTTCTTTTTTTCTTTATGAGCCTCAAAATAAAACTAAGAATGAAAGAACAGAAGGTTTACCTTAGCAAAGAGACACGCTGTTACTCAAAATCAGGAAGTTCCTTATATAAGTAAAAGTGATAGTAATGATAGTGTAAGAGTCTTACTATAAACCCATACTAAAACCCTGGATTTGCTGGGCTACAGTGATGGATCGGTCAATGGTCAAGATTTCTGACTACTCTTACAAAGGACCTGAGGATACTTGCCAGCATCCAGGTCAGGCAGCTCACAAGTTTCTGTAACTGCCACTTCTGAAAACCTAAAGCCCTCTTCTGGCCTCAGAACTCACCTATGCAAGTGACCCATGTGTACACACACACACACACACACACACACACACACACACACACACATATGCAGGGACACAGATACATACAGGGACACATGCATTCACACACACATATACACACATGCACACAGAGATACACATACACATGTACACATGTACATAAATAATAAAATGATCATTTAAAATAAAAAAAATGAGTGTTTGAGTAGGATTCCAAAAATATTCATCCCAGTTTCATTTAAATTTTCATTTTATCTGAAAAGTCAACAAATTCAGGAGGATGGAAATAAACAGAAACATTATCAATCTTTTTCAACTGTGGAAAATCAATTTTATTTTGATCTAGTCTTGTAAGGTCATGAAAGAATTTTCAGTATTATAAAATTTTCCTAGGAAAATACTCTTACACAAAGGAAAATTAAGTGTCGTGTGCTTATTACATTTTTTTCTTTGAATAGTAACACCTAGTTCTTTTTGTAGTTCTTTGTTTTAAAATGAAGGTAATTGTTCACAATCTTACAAAGTCGTGCAAGTCAATGGAATTAGTTATTTTAGATAGTTAGCTTGGTATTGTGCACTCAAGATCCACAGAGTAGAAATAGATTAAAAATAATTTCATTTCCACATGTAATAAAAATCATTGAATGTATGGCTAGAAGCTTGCAGGCCTTGCCCCAAGATTCAGAAACAGGAGAAGTGCTGCAACTTTGAGGCCAGGCTTGGGTACATAGGACAGCCTTAAAACAATAATAGCCCAATACTTACTTACCTAACACACATTCAGTTTGAGAAATAGCAGGATATTTCAGGAATTAGATACCTAATCAATCATCTTTTTAAAAAATAACAAAAATAAAAACAAACGATGGGGAAAAGCAAAAAGAAACAAAAAGTACAAAAATAAATTTAAAAAGCATGAGTATATCCTTAATTTCACTATTACAAAGAAAACATTCTTGTCAAGTCATGAAAGCAGTGTCATGGGCAGCTTTTCTTTAAATCCCTTCGTTAATAAAGGATTAAATCAGAAAGCACCTGACAGGAAACCCGAGAGAGCACAGGAGCGAGCCGAGCTTTTCCTATACCAAATGGTTAGGAACATCTAAACCCTTTTCCTTCTGGAAGTGCCATGCTTCTGCTGAAAATACCATCACACCTCCTGCTGGATGTCACAGTCATTTCTTAGAGACATTTGCTAAATGAATTTTTGCTTTAATAATTAAGATGTTGGAGTGGGGGTAGAGTGAAAATTCAGGGAAGGATGGGGAAATAGATTTGACCAAGACATATACACATGTCAGAAGTTCTCAAAGCATAAATATAAGTGAATATTGATATAAGTAGATATTTTTGAAAATGTTATTTGTCAAAGAAAATCATTTGGGAGAAACCTTAACTTTTTAATGTGGCAGTATACATGATATAAGATATTTATTTCTAAGTATGCATATTTCTGAGTCTATCCTGGTCACACACATGGCACTGTATTAGTGATCTTCAAAATGGGCTTGTGTTTTGCATTAAAATAATAAAGTATTCCCCTTTCCTTGTGTTAAATTTATGTTGCAGTGGTGCATTGTGGGTGCTATTCCTCTCATGGCTCCAGGTTGCAAATGAATTGTTGGGACAGTTTTATGACTGGAAATTTTACTGCAAATCATATGGATTTGGAAGTAAAATTCCAGGTCTTGATATTTTTGAAATTTGAATTCCCATGCAGTTATCTGCCAGTGTATTTTTTTTTTATAGCACCACAGATACAATGATGAATGTGGTTTCCCCATATTCAAAGTCACAAGGTCCAATAAGGAAGAAAGCCACATTCATGAGGGATAAACTTCAGTGAGAAATGAGATGAAAATAATTTTAAAATTTGGGGCACTTCATAACACAGGTTTTGTAGTTTGTTCACAGTTTGAACCCACTCTCGCTGGGGTGAGTGGGCTGGTGTCCAAATTCAACAGCACTGGCAATAAAGTGACGATCAACAGTTGAGCCAGCAGATGTAGAGACGATGTTCTGGGGATGCCGGGATTGAGAGTTGTGCATCTCATTGTGTGTGTTGGGTGAGAAACAAAGGATCTCCGTCTCAAGAAGAGGTGGGCAAAACAAAGAACTACTAAACAAGTTCCAATGCAGTGCAGTGCCGAGAACCCTGCCATCCCCAGGCAGCCAGACCCCCATGATCCTAGGCTTAAAAATGTGTCATCTGCAAACTGTGCACAGGGTGCCTCTGATGAGAGACCTTCAGACTTTCTGTAATGAGTTTTCTGATGAGTTCTGCCCCCCCCCAAAAAAAGCAAACGCTCATTATGTTCAAGTACTTCACCATAAAATTTACAACAACATTCTTATATGTGCTGAAATATAACTGTATTTTATATGGAATTAAAAAAAATGTCTGCAACAAAGTATAAAACTGTTTGCCCTATTAGAATGGTGACCATGAATGCACCTTATGGAGAGAGGCACAGCATGGGAGAGAGGGTGAGATACAACCCTTCTGACTTCTGCCAGTGACGTCTTCCTGCATGGTCATGGAGCCTTTTGTCCTGGGCTCTCTCAAAATGAACTCAAAAGTCTGAGTAACTGAAGGGAAGAACATCTCGTGAGGACAGAGCTATCAGTATTCCTGGAGGTCAAGACTTTGCTAGTCCTCCTTGGGCTTCTTTGGCCCAAGGTTGAACCCTCATAAGAAGAGAGTACTTCCTCACTCAAAAATGGACCATCTCTTTTTGAGACTCATGTCCTTGGAATTACAGATCTAGTTAGCCTCCCTTGTTTCTTCCCTGTCACATCTTTATTTTCTTTCTCCCTCCATCTCTCCTTCTTCTCCATTCCCTATCCTCCCCATCATCCTTCTCCCAGGATCCTCTGTCTCTGTCTCTCAATCTCTGTCTCTCTCTGTCTCTGTATCTCTCTCTCAGCTTTCATCAACCTTCCTTCCATTTTCTTCTCTCCTTTGTTCCCCAAAACTCAGAAACATCACATTATGAAGAAGAAAATAGAAGAAAATCTTTTGAGTTTTAGCAAGATGGGCCCCAGCAATATGGATCATTGGATAAGGAGGACCTGAAGACCTAAGTTCAATCCCTGGAACCCATAAGGTCAAAGGAAAGAATGTATACCCATAAGTTGTCCTCACCTCCACTTATAACATTACTCCTCACCCTAGCCATATGCCTCACACAATAAAACTGTATAACGCTCACTGCTTATTATTTCAATATTCTGAATTACAATATTTTTATAATTACTTTCATATTCCTGTGCCCAAGTTTTATGAACCAGAGAGTTTAATTTCCCCTTTTTCATAATATCAAAACGAATTGATATATTTGAAGAATATCCATTCTCTTTCTTACATTTTGAAAAAGTTTTCTATAATGTTTCTATAATATAAGCCAGTGTGCAGGGAGTTACTCAAGGAGGGTCTTGTAAGGACTTACTCAGAGAAGGTCTTGAAAGCTCACATCATTTATTAATAATGTATCTTTCAAATGTTTAAAATCTAACACATTTTTCAGATTTTCATGTAATTATCTTACACCTACTATCTCCAACTTTCAAAACACAGAAGGATATTATTTCAGACTATATGCTTTAAAGATGTACTATTCAGATTAAGTTTTGAGCTTTCAGCAATTCTTTTTTCTCATACGCTGGTCATGGAGAACAGGCAAATATTGCATCAATATGCAAATTTCATTCAATTTTTCTTGCTTAATTCTACCTAGATATAAATTACAGCACAAGACTGTATTCAACATGTAATTTGAGAAAGTCTGTTGAACATAAGGCCCTGGAGTTTAGACTACAGCTGCCTTCTCCCTTCCCTTATCCTGATGTCAACACTGACGTACACAACAGAGACACTGTGTAATGTTTTAACGAACTTCAGCAAGCAAGAGTAAAAATTAAAAGGACTATCAATATTGTGCTTCAGGGTATTAACTGCTTTCCAGATGGCTTGGAGGAAAACGTACCCTGTAATAAGGTATTAGGTATGCTTGCTATGTTTTATGGCTGTTTTACAATGCTTTCCAGTGGTGGCTTTATAAACAAAATAATGAAATAAAACACCCTCTGTGTATTGTCCACTGCCAACTCTAATAGAAATATTTCAATTTTTCCAACAATAGAATTCAATGACAATTCACATTTCCACAGATTTCATAAAACACATGAAATGTATTCTGATGTACGGGACAATATTCCCATATTTCCATTTCCATTTCAGTTTTTTTTCCTTTTTTATAAAATTTACATGTAAAACATAAATATTTTATCCTTACTCTCTAAGTGGTGGTAGACATTTAGAGAGTGCTAACAAAGAGAAGAATTTGATGCAGTCTTCCAGACAGAAATGGAAGCAAATACAGTTGGGAGTCTGTCATCTTGATTGAACTTCATTGACCACAGTTTATTCAGAAATGTTCAATTGTAAAAAAGGAAAAAGACCACTTATGAATTATGAATAGACATGTGGGCTCCCTTCTCATCTCCAGAGAGATGAGTCCTTTAGGAAATGAAGATCAAAGCTATGAAAGGGGCAACTGGAGTCCACGTGTATGAGGCATGGCGGACCTTGGGGCTTATGATAATGGTTTGAGAAAGAATGTCTCATTACTTCCTTACATGAAATGCACACACACACATACACACACACACACACACACAATGTTTATGAAATGGTTTCCATAGATGAATCCTAATCTGAGGACAGCATGCACTAGTTCCTTAAATACAACAATGGACAAACTATAATGCTCAGCAGTGGGCTATACTCTAAGTCTGTTCACTGTCAGGCAGCAATGAGTTCCCAAGAATTTGTGTGTTTGAAGGGGAGGGTGTGATTGTAAAGACTGGAGAAATAGGTTGCTTCTTAATCTTACAAAGGGATCAGTAAACACATCTGTGGGTCTTAATAGGATCACGTTGCTTAAATTGGAGGAAAAGAGCTTAACAACTGTCCTTGTTCATGAACAATTCCTTCATAGATTTTGGTCCAGTGGATACATGAAAAATGTCATGAGGAATGTTGAGGTGAAGAGAAGATAATCAGAACCCTAGGGGCCACAAAAGCTCCTGTCACACTCTTGTAGTGAGAAGCAAGAGGATTAACATTTGTGTGAAGCACTTTCACTTCAGCAGAAAATATTGATGTTGGGCCATCAAGTGGGTTCAGTGGATGATCAGTTAGTGTGCTCTTCCCTGAGGAAGCTGATTTGTCCTGATCGCAGCATTGCTCAGCTTCCTGTAGTCCTTTCTTTGTGGATGAGACCTTGGGAGATGTCCCCCTTTTCATGTTGGCATGCTCACGGGTGTCATTCTTGTTGAGGTCCTGTTTAGGCAGCTATGTTGATGAGGTTTTCTAGATGTAGCTGCTGTCATTTCTAGAAGGCACTATTCACAGCTTGTTCCTCTGGTTCTTATAATCTTTCTGCTCCCTCTTCCAAAATGATCCCTGAGCTCATATTGCAGATGTATCAGTGGGAACTGGGTACTCTGGGATCTGCTGTTTTCTTCATTTCTATTGGTTGTGGTTGTCTGTAGTAGTCTCATTCTGTTGCAAAGAAAACGTTCCATTGATGAGGTGTAAGGACTATACTTGTCTGTGGGTGAAAGAACAAATTTTAGAATTTTTTAGTGACTAGGCTGGTTTAGTAAAGTGCTGGTTATAAATTATCTTCCAAGATCTTTGACTTCACTAGTCATGAGATGAGTAGTTGGCGGTTTGCAGTATCAGCCATTGATTCCCTCTCATACAGCAGATCTTCAGTCCAATTATAGAGCAATTGGTTACCTCCAAGTTATTTATGTCACTATTGTACCCTTAGGGCTGCTGCTCCATGCTGGTTACTGCTGTTAAGTGGTGTCATGGCTTGGGAGAGCTGTTGCTTGTTTACCTTTCTTGCAAGTGGTTAACTCTAAGGTTATATACATGCAAGTACATTATATGAACTAGCAGGTTGTATTTAAGAATAAATATACATATATGTGTAATAATATGTGTTTTCAATTAACGAAAACAAGGCCATTAATTTAAAAGTTACCAAGGTTGTTGCATACAAAGGGTTGAAAGAAGAAAACTGTAAGGAGGAATGATGTAACACTATTATAATTTCAAAATTTGAAAAATATTATTAATAAAAGATGGCTTAGAGGGAAAAGATGCTTGTCATCAAGCCTGAAGTCCTGAGATTAATCCCTGGCACCCAGGGTGAAAGGAGAGCACTAACTCTGAATGTTATGTTCTGAGTTCATATGCATACCAAGCTCACACACACACTGACACACACCAAACCAATAAAATGTAATTTTAAAAAGAAAATTGGTCTTTCTTTCAATCAAATAAATAAGGGATTTCTTTGGGAATCTAGTTTAATTTCAGTGAAGAACAGTAAATCTAAGCCTTCATATATCAGCTTATTTAGTCTTTTAAAAGACAGTTCACTGTTTATCACAAGATTCTGCAAGTAATTGAATTTTTGTTAGCATTTTAACTTATTAATTTTGGTATTTAATTTTTGAGTCATTGCAGAGTCACAGGTAGCTATAAGGAATGACAGATAGTCCTGCGTGTAGTTTTACCCACTTAGTCCCAGTACATTATCACACACTGCATCATTTCCCTTTAGGTAGTTAGCATGGGACCCTTAGACCTCATAGCACTAGGTAGCACACTGGGTCCTGTATGTGTTTATGTGTGTTTGTATAGGGCTTTTCATGGCTCTGTGGGGTTGTGAGTGACTGTGCAAGGCTATTCATTGCCCTACATTTCTGGGTACAGCTGTGTGTGGTTATCTGTGGCCATTGCTGTGTATAGTTGTGTGTGGCTTCTATGTGGCTGAGCTTGGCTATGCATGAGTGTGCATGCATAATCAAACTTTTGTTTTCTTGTAGTGCTAGTAATGGAATCCTGGGATTTGTGAGTACTTAATGGTAAACATTCTACACGTGAGCCACATCCTACCTTTTGTTAGACTATGAGTAATGTTGTGTCCTATAGGTTTGTAGGACTGTCATCACATAGTATACAAAATAATGTGTCGTCCAAGACACCTCCTCATACCAGCCATGCCACCTCCCACATCATATGGAAGCTACTTCATTGTGCACTACCTCTGCTATAGTCTTGTTATTTTGAGGTTATTGAAAGAACCCAACAGAATGAATCGTGTTGATAATGTCTTTTTTCACTCAATACAGTTATTGCAAACCCATCTACACTGTTTTGTGCTTGAGTGATTTATTTCTTTTCATTGATAAGTACTATTCCACCTCTAGGTCTCACAGCTAATATGCATCACAGCATGTCCCACAAGTTATCACCTGAAGGCATTCTGGAGAGGAAGCTGTCCTGTAGAAACTTTCCTGTGAATGTAAACTTTCTTTTTTTTCTGGGATATGTACTAAGAGTCAAACTGCCGTGCCATGTAGATGTAGGTTGCTTTGTAAGAACCTCTTAGAAGTTCAGCTTTCTTACACCCCACTCACAATGCAGAGGGATTACTTTCCTCCCCATCCTCACCAGCATCTTTGTATTTGTTTCACATTTTGCATTAGCCATCTCACGGAGGTTTCTATAGCTAGTTCTCTTACAGCTTAGAATGTTGCCCATACTTCTAGGTGTATCATATCTTCCTGTGTCTATTTTTCATAGGTTTACTGTAGTTTACTTTAGTAATTCTCCTTATATTTCAGGGACACAGTTTTCTAGATTACTTTCTGTTGATGCAGTGAAACACTTTGACCAAAACACTTCGAGCTGTAACCTCATAGTTACAGTTGCGTCTTCTGCTGCTTCTCCTCATCCTCCTTCTCCTCCTCCTCCATTTTCTTCTTCTTCAACCTCCTCCTCTTCCTCCTCCACTTTTCTCAAGACATGGTCTTACTCCCTAACTTTTTGCCTGTATAAGAGTGCCGCCCTTACCACTCACACTCTCCTGCCCTACCACTCCAGCATCCCTCTACTCTGGGGCATCAAACCTCCTAAGGACTAAGGGCTTACCCTCCTGTTGCTATGGGACAAGGTCATCATCTGCTACATATTTATCTGGAGCCATAGATCCCTCCAGGTATACTCCTTGGTTGGTGGTCTAGACTCTGGGACAGAACTGGATTGTCAGGCCAGCCTATGTTGTTCTTCCAATGGGGTTACAATCGCCCTCTGCTCCTCCAGTCCTTCTGCCATCTCCCCCAGCAGGTTTCATGAGTTCAGCATGATGGTTGACTCCAAGCATCTGCCTCTGCATTGGTCAGTTGCTGTTCAGACATCTCCAGGAACTGCCACACTTGGTTCTTGTCTGCAAGCACCTCTTGACCACAGCAACACTGTTGGGTTTGGTGTCTATAGACAAGATGCATTCCCAGGTGAGGCTGTTCCTGGTTGGCCCTTCCTTCAGTCCCTGTTCTTCCTTCAGACAGGAACAATTCTGGGTTATAAAACCTTTGAGATGGGTGGGTGGCCGCAATCCTCCATGAGGGGCCATGCCTATCTACTGGAGGTGGTCTCCAGAGGTTCTATCTCCCGCTTCTCTGCACATTATGGCTAAAGTTAATCCCATTGGGTTCAGGGAGCCTCATGTTTCCCTGGTGTCTGGGACCCTTCAGTGGCTATCCCCAGTTCCCAACCTCTGGAAAAGGTCCTTGAATACTTGGGCACAGGAGTAAAATTCCTCAACAGAACACCAATGGCTTATGCTTTAAGAGCAACAATGGACAAATGGGATCTTGTTAAATTGAAAAGCTTCTGTAAAGCAAGGGACACTATCAATAGTACAAAATGGGCAACCCACAGATTGGGAAAAGATATTTACAAACCATACATCTAATAGAGGGCTAATATCCAAACTATACAAAGAACTCAAGAAGCCAGACTCCAGAGAACCAAATAACCCTATTAAAAAGTGGATTATGGAGCTAAATAGAGAATTCTCAACTAAGGAGTCTCAAATGACTGACAAACAAAGAAATGTTCAACATCCTTAGTCATCAAGGGAAATACAAATCAAAATGGCCCTGAGATTCCACCTCACACCAGTCAGAATGGCTGAGATTAAAAACTCAAGTGACAGCAGATGCTGGCAAGGATGTGGAAAAAGAGGAATACTCCTCCATTGCTGGTGTGATTGCAAGCTAGTAAAGACACTTTGGAACTCATTCTGGCAGTTCCTGAGAAAACTGGAAATAATTGCATCTGAAGACCCTACTCTAAGGCTCCTGGGCATATACCCAAAAGATGCTCCAACATATAACAAGGACACATACTCCACTATGCTTGTAAAACCTTATTTATAATAGCCGGAAGCTGGAAACAACCCAGATGTCCCTTAACAGAAGAATGGATACAGAAAATGTGGTACATTTACACAATTAAAAACAATAACTTTATTGGATGGAGCTAGAAAATATCATCCTGAGGATGGTAACTCAGACACAAAAGAACACACATGGTATGTACTCACGAATAAGTGGATAATAACCCAAAAGCTCACAATGCCTATGACCATATGGGGCATAGAAGGAAGAGGTAGATGCTTCTGTCTTGCATTGACAGGGGAACAGGAAGATTGTGGGAAATGGGAGGACTGGGGGTAAGTGTGTGTGTGTGTGTGTGTGTGTGTGTGTGTGTGTGTGTGTGTGTG
>JADRCD010181325.1:0-73489 GCA_019843815.1 Montemys delectorum
TGTTAGAAGTTCTTGGTGTCTTAGAGCTTGATCTTTCCTTGCTGCCCTGCAACTCCCCTTCCACTCCTGAGGCCTGTGCCTCGCAGCTGGTCCCGCCTGAGTACTTGGTCTGAAGCTTGTCCTGGAGGGAAGCCCTGTGCTCCCAGGGAGGGGGCAGAGGTGTTCACTGATCCAGCTCTGTCCCTCGGAAGCTGAGAGCATCCAGTCCCTGCAGACCTGTGACTCCCCTGCACTTCCTGAGGCCTATGCCTCCCGGCTGGTCCCGCCTGATTCCTGGGGTTAAAGCCTGCTCAGGATGCAGGCCTTCTTCTCGCAGGGAGGGGGCAGAGGTGTTCCCTTTTCCAGCTCTGTCCCTCGGAAGCTGAGAGACTCCTGTCTCTGCAGTCCTGTGACTCTCCTGCACTTCCTGAGTCCTATGCCTCCCAGCTGGTCCCGCCTGATGCCTGGGGCTAAAGCCCGCTAAGGATGTAGGCCTTCTTCTCGCAGAGAGGGGGCAGAGGTGTTCGCTGATCCAGCTCTGTCCCTCGGAAGCTGAGAGACTCCAGTCCCTGCAGTCCTGTGTTTCCCCTGCACTTCCTGAGGCCTATGTCTCCCGGCTGGTCCTGCCTTAGCAAGACCCCAGAGAAAAAATGGTGGATCTCACCTGAGTCCTTGGGCTGAAGCTGGCCTTGGGGGGAAGTCCTCCCCTAGCAGGCAGGTGGCAGAGGTGTTCGCTGATCCAGCTCTGTCCCTAGGAATCTGAGAGACTCCTGTCTCTGCAGTCCTGTGACTCCCCTGCACTTCCTGAGGCCTATCGCTGTCCTTTTTCTTAAGAGTCAAGGATAAGGTCATGGAATCGGTTCTGGGCTTTTTTTTGGTTGGGAGACTACTAATGCCTGTTTCTATTTCATTAGCAGATATGGGACTGCTTAGATAGTTGATCTGATCTTGATTTAACTTTGGTACCTGGTATCTGTCTAGAAAATTGTCCATTTCATACAGGTTTTATAATTTTGTTGAGTGTAGGCTTTTGTAGTAAGATCTCATGATTTTTTTGGATTTCCTCAGTGTCTGTTGTTGTGTCTCCCTTTTCATTTCTGATCTTGTTAATTAGGATACTGTCTCTGTGCCATCTAGTTAGTCTGGCTAAGGATTTATCTGTTTTGTTAATTTTCTCAAAGAACCAGCTCCTGGTTTGGTTAATTCTTTGTATAGTTCTTTTTGTTTCTATTTGGTTGATTTCAGCCATGAGTTTGAGTATTTCCTGCCTTTTATTCCTCTTGGGTGAATTTGCTTCTTTTTTGTTCTAGAGATTTCAGATGTGCCGTCAAATTGCTAGTGTATGCTCTCTCCAGTTTCTTTTTGGAGGCACTTAAAGCTATGAGTTTTCCTCTTAGGACTGCTTTGATTGTGTTCCATAGGTTTGGGTATGTTGTGGCTTCATTTTCATTAGAAATGAAAGTCTTTAATTTCTTTCTTTATTTCTTCCTTGACCAAGTTATCATTGAGTAGAGTGTTGTTAAGCTTCCATGTGTATGTGGGCATTCTATTGTTTATGTTGTTATTGAGGAGCAGCCTTAGTCCATGGTGATCTAACAGGATGTAAGGAATTATTTCAATCTTCTTGTATCTGTTGAGGCGTGATTTGTGACCAATTATACGTTCAATTTTGTAGACCCTACCATGAAGTGCTGAGAAGAAGGCATATCCTTTTGTTTTAAGATAAAAAGTTCTAAAGATATATGTGTTAAATCCACCTGTTTCATAACTTCTGTTAATCTTACTGTGTCTTTGTTTAGTTTCTGTTTCCATGATCCTTCCATTGCATAGAATGGGGTATTGAAATCTCCCACTATTTTGTGTGTGGTGCAATGTGTTCTTTGAGCTTTAGTAAAGTTTCTTTTATGAAGGTAAATGCCCTTGCATTTGGAGCATATAGGTTCAAAATTGAGAGTTCATCTTGGTATATTATACCTTAGATGAGTATGAAGTGTCCCTCCTTAACTTTTTTGATCACATTATGGTGAACATCTATTTTATTCAATATTAGAATGGCTACTCCAGCTTTTTTCTTGGGATCATTGGCTTGGAAAATTGTTTTACAGCCTTTTATTCTAAGGTAGTATCTGTCTTTGTCACTCAGGTGGGTTTCCTGTATGCAACCAAATGTTGGTTCTTGTTTATGTACCCAGTCTGATAGTATGTGTTTTTATTGGGGAATTGAGTCCATTGATATTAATAGATATTAAGGAAAGGTAATTGTTGCTTACTGGTTTTTTTTTTTTTGTTATTGTTGTTAGAGTTTGAATTCTGTTCATGTGGCTATCTTCCTTTAGTTTTGTTGGAAGATTGCTTTTTTGCTTTTTCAAGGATGTAGTTTCCTTCCTTGTGTTGAAATTTTCCATTTATTACCCTTTGAAGGTCTGGATTTGTGGAAAGATATTTTGTAAATTAGGTTTTGTCATGGAATACTTTGGTTTCTCCTTCTATGGTAATTGAGAGTTTTGCTGGGTATAGTAGCCTGGCCTGGCATTCATGTTCTCTTAGGGTCTGTATGACATCAACCCAGGTTCTTCTAGCTTTCATAGTCTCTGGTGAGAAGTCTGGTGTAATTCTGATAGGTCTGCCTTTATATGTTCCTTGACCTTTTTCATTTACTGTTTTTAATTTTCTTTCTTTGTTTTGTGCATTTGGTGTTTCGACTATTATGTGGTGGGAAGACTTTCTTTTCTGGTACAATCTATTTGGTGTTCTACAAGCTTCTTATATATTTATGAGCATCTCTTTTTTTATGTTATACACGTTTCCTTCTATAATTTTGTTGAAGATATTTACTGGCCCTTTAAGTTGGAGGTCTTCACTCTTCTATATCTATTATCCTTAAGTTTGGTCTTCTTATTGTGTCCTGGATTTCCTGGATGTTTTGGGTCAATAACATTTGCATTTTGTGTTTCCTTTCTTGTGTCAATGTTTTCTATGGTATCTTCTGCACATGAGATTCTCTCTTCTATCTCTTGTTTTCTGTTGGTGATTCTTGCATCTATGATTCCTGACTTCTTTCCTAGGATTTCTATCTCCAGAGTTGTCCCTCTTTGTGGTTTCTTAACTGTTTCTACTTCCATTTTTATGTTCTAGATGGTTTTGTTCAATTTCTTTACCTGTTTGGTTGTGCTTTCCTATAATTCTTTAAGGGATTTTGTGTTTCCTTTTTAAGGGCTTGAACCTGTTTACCTGTGTTCTCCTGTATTTCTTTAAGGGAGTTATTCATATTCTGCTTAAATTCCTCTATCACCATTGTGATATATGATTTTAGATCCAAATCTTGCTTTTCTGGTGTTTTGGGATATTCAGAATTTGCTGTGGTGGTAGTACTAGGTTCTGATGAAGTCAAATAGTCTTCGTTTCTGTTGATGAGATTCTTGCTTTTGCCTTTTGCCATCTGTTGATCTCTGATGGTAGATGTTCTTGCTGCCTCTGGCTGGAGCTTGTTCCTCCTGTGAGTCTGTAAGCTTGTGTTTCAGCACTTCTTGAAGATCAGATCTCCTCTGGTAAGACCCGTGTGCAGAGGGCTGTGGATCAGTCATCCTTCCTGAGTCCTGGGGTCAGAACAAACCCTGTAGACAGGCTCTCCACTTGCAGGAAAGGTGGAGAGAGGGTTGTGGATCCGTTGTCCCTCCTAGGTAGAAAGGATCCTGTGCTGGCTACACTGACACTTCTCAGGCCCTTGCCTCCAGTTGGAACTGCCTTAGAAAGTTACTAAAGAGAAATCTCACCTGAGTCCCTGGGTTGGAGCACTCCCTGGAGGCTAGCTCTCCCATTGAGGGGAAGGGGCAAAGAGGGCTGTAGATCCACAGTCCCTCTTAGGTGTAGATGTGGTTAGAAAGGATCCTTTTCCTGCTACCCTGCCACTTCTGAGGTCTGTGCCTCTGACTGGACCCACCTTAGAAAGTCACTGGAGAGAAAATGATGATCTCACCTGAGTCCCTGGGTTGGAGCACTGATCAATCTTTTTTCTAAGCTCAGCAAACTTGCATGTTACATGAGCCACATGACAATCCAATACAATGGCACAGTCAACACTCTTTTGATTTAGATAATTCAGGATAATCAGCTGAGCAGTGGAACCATCTGCTTCCATTGGTGGATCATTTTTGGGCCTTTAGCAATATTGCCATGTCTAGCATCTTTGAAAGATACATTCTTTAAATTAAAGCCCATGTTGTCTCCAGAATGAACTTTACTCAAAGCTTCACGGTGCATTTCAGTAGACTTTGCTTCTGTTGTGACATTGACTAGTGCAAAGGAAACAACCACATCAGGTTTGCGAGGGCCAGTATCCACCCAGCCTATGAGAATAGTACCAATACCATCAATTTTATAAACGTGCTGGAGGTGCAGTAGAAAAGACTTGCCAGTTCGACAAGCCAATTGTAGGATACAATCCTATGGCTTCCAACAGTGAGATTCTAACCACATCATCAACTTTACAGTTGATCTTCCATCTCTTTAACCAATGCATATTAGCACTTGTCTCCAGCATGTCACAACACCAGCCAGGAAGAGAACACTTATTACTGTATCAGGGTTGTAGCTAATTTTCTTAATGTATATGCTGACTTCCTTAAAAATTTATTTCTGCATCTTCAGAATGTAAGGGTGTTTCTCTGAAAATGTTTTGTTGACACCAACAATTTGTTGTTTTACAACTAATGTGTAAGGCTTCTGGAATGCTCATGGGTCTGCCCATTCTTGAAAATACTAGCTTTAAATTCACCAACACTAGCAGCAATAACCAGGACAGTATAGTCAGTCTGAGATGTAACTATTATCATGCCTTTTGATAAGGTCTTTGTGTGCTGAAGTATCAATGATAGTCTATGTTATTTCCTGGTCACAGAACATGTTAATAGTGATATGACATTCATCCTCAGCTTTTAGTTTGTTCAAGACTCAACCATATTTGAAGGAGTCTTTCCCCATCTTAGCACCCTCTGTTTCAAACTTTTTAATGATTCATTTATCAGTTCTTTAATAAATTACAGATCAAATGGGCCAGTCATGGTGGACTTGCCCAAATCTATATGTCCAGTGATGACTCTTTGGATATGAATTCTTTTCTTTCTCATTTTGGCTTGAATTAGAGATAGTTTTTCTAAAACCTGAGTGAAAAGGTCTCATTTTTCTTTATGTGTACTATATGCTTCTGTGAGTTTACAGCATCACTTTGAGACTAGAAGTGGGGGTCAGAGTCCCTGGAACTGAAAGTGAATTTGAGCAAGCTGATGTGGATGTTGGGAAAGGAACTCAGGTCTTCTCTAAGAACGGTACATGCTTCTAACTACTGAGTCTCCAAGGCCTAAATGCTAAATTTTAACATGATAGCATGGCTTTTAAATTTAGTAAGAGTTGGATTATCCAGTATATGACTACCTATTTAAATAAATCAACATTACTATTGTAACCCAAGAAGCAGATAACATTATTAAGATGAAATGTTTTGTATGTGTGTATTGAGAAATGTATTAGACCTCTGTTAGTTAAAATTCAGAAACCATAAAAGAAAATAATGCATTTAACTATGTGAACATTAAAAGCTCCCATGTAGGGAATATATCAAATTTAAATCAAATGACAGATTAGAAAAGACTGCAATACTTCCATAACAAGGGAAACATAATATAGGGATTTACCTATTACAAGTCAATAAACAAAGAAAAATGATCCCAAAGAAAATATGGACCAAAGATCCAAAGATCCAAAGAAACACAAAACAGTGAATGGAAAATAGCAAAATAAAATAACTAGTATGGGACAGGGATGAGGGTACCAGATAGATGTTTGTCTAGAATTTTACAGTAACCCTCAACAGGCCATCAGCTGGGTTCAATCTACCTCTCCATTTTAGAACAGACAACATGGGATTAAATTTATACACTGTCCTAGGTGAAAAAGAAAGGAGGTAGGAATGGAATGTGAAATCTAGGCCATGGGGATGGCTCAGTGGGTAAATTTATCTACAAAATACAGGTCACTGAGGGTTTTATTGCTTGGAAGTGACACCATGACCATAACAACTCTTATAAAGGAAAACATTTCATTGTATCTGGCTTTCTGTTCAAAGGTTTGGTTCATTTTTGTCATGTTCTGAAACATGATGGCATACAGGCAGACATTGTGATGGAGAAGGAGCTTGAGAGTTCAACAACTAGATCTACTAGCAGCAGGAAGAGAGAGTACCACTAGCCTGGTTTGGGCTTCTGAGGCCACAAAGATCCACCTCCAATGATATAGTTTTTCCAACAAGGCAATACCCAGTAGGGATGCTCCCTATGTGCATGTAGGGGAGATAAGAAGAAAGCACATATTGGCTCAGGTTTTCCTCTGACCTTCACATGCATGCTGTGATATTCCTCTTTCCTTAACATGTACAAAATACATTACTTTATAAAAACAAAGCTTGGAATTCCATTTATCCTCAACAGATATGACAAAAATGAAGCAAAATGAAACATTTAGTAACTAATCAGGTATGAAAAATAATTGCCAGTTTTATATACTGTGATAGTATTGGGTTCATTGAGATGCAGCGAGATATTATACAGACATTGTAATATGAATCTCTGACTGAAGTAGGAATGTGCATATATTAAATTATTTTAATAATAAAGTCCTACAATCTACTTGAATATGTACCACTGGAACAAGGAAATATGTTAGGCATATTGTACAGAGAGGACGATAAACAATCTAATTTCTTCTCCGTATGCACTCCTGAGAGTTATGCAGTAGAAGGAGAGAATCAGCTTTCAAAACCTACACATGTGCCCTGGCACACATGCATTTATGCTTGCTCTTTTACTCTATGGAGCTCTCACTCTCTCACAATCAAATATTATTTAAAGATGAGTATCAAATATCTCCTATATGCATGCCTTAAGATATACACAGGCAAGATAATAACCTGAACATCCTTTGCAGACAGTTATTAGCTAGTACTCTGATGGCTGACAGAGTAGAGGGTGACTTTCCTCCAAGATATTGCTTCACAAATGTGCCTACTGTGTGGTTTTACGAGACTCCCCAGCATTTTGGCTGCACACCTCAGTGATCAATGCAGCAAATGTGTGAACTTAAACTTTTCATCTTTTTGGTGGCATTGTGCTATTGTTCTTGGAAAGAGAATGTGGAAACATATTTCAAAATCCCTGAAAATATTCATTGAATTCTGTCCAGAAATTCTAGTCCTGATTGGTTTTTCCTAGAATAAACACAAGAATGAGACGGGGCAGAATATTACTTACTGAATATCAGCTAAAAGCACTGAGAGGTACTTGAATCTGCAGTCTAGCTTCAGTAACAGGTGTGTAGTCATTGCTGTGTGCATAGTATTGATGTAGGTATCTTCCTTGCTATCTCTTTTAAGAACTCACATTGTAGCTGGGAAAGATTAAGAATTCAAAATCTGTGCTTAGTATTTTCCTGGAGAAAATGAAGCTTTATTGCATCACTACTCAGACATAGTGGATATTCTGTTACTTTCTTCTACCATTAACTGAAGACTTGCTTGATATTCATAATACCAACTATCTATTTGTGATATTTGTACTGTCAGAGTGCACAGTGGCGGTTCCAGTAATATTTGTGCTAAAACAAAACAGAGATCCCACCATACCCTGTCAAACCATTCTTCTCTCTTGACAATATTTCTTAGCATAGTCCTTGTTCGTAAGGCTTGAGACAGGCCATGGCTTAATACAATCATTCTGAAACAACAGCATTCAACTATTCCAAGACACCTGAGAGTAATAATTATGATTCCCACATGTACAGAGATAAGGTGGTAGGTAGGGTTAAAAGTAAAATGCAGCTGGGTATGGTGAATAAAGGTATATTCTTTATACATATATATATATGTATATGTATATGTATATGTATATGTATATGTATATGTATATGTATATGTATATGTATAAAGAAACTTTCCCTGCTTGGCAACTGCACCTAGGTTCTTTTCTTGGCTAAAGTAGGAATGTGTAACAGCTCTGATGAACATTGTCCTCAATGTGTGGAAAAAATCCTCCATGTTCTTGTTCTTATTTACAATGGTTAGTAGTTTATAAAGCTACACAAATTGGAATGAACAATGATAGCTTCCCAAATGAAAGCAACTTGGGTTCCAGAAATAAAATGAATTGTTTATCTGAATTTTTGTCCTCCAAACTGATATAGTTGAGAATGCATTATTGCTCCCAGACCAAGAGACTTTCTACCTCCCTGCCACCAGGTGCCAATCAGAGAAACCCAGACTTCAAGCTGTACTGTGTACTGACTATCTTTACAGAACATAGAACCTCTTGCTCCTGAAACATGTAAGGGTTGCCATTCTTCAATGTTAAGCCTGAGCTCTGCTCAGAGATCCTGACAATCTGTGTCTACCCCTCATAAGCATTAGTGAATCATCTATTAAGTCTTTGAAAGAATAATCTACCTAAGTGTTCCTCTTAAAACCAAGACCTAAGACCTTCTTGCAACTATTTATCAGCAAGGTTCACCAGTTCAGATTTACATCATTCCAACTATGCCTGAGTCTGAGAACTTCTGAGAAAAGGGTCAGACAAGTTAGTTATTGCAAATGGGAGAATACAAGATGACTTCTGATTAAATCCTTTATGACTTTAAGTTAAGAATTTCATTCACATAAGCTTTTGTCTCTTCTGTGCAGTTTCTGCAAACACAAATGCAGAAAGTGTATGTATTGATCTGCATGAGTGAAGAAGAAAATTTGGTTCAATACAACTCAGTAGCAGGTGTTGGTTCAAACTTCTAGAGTTGGACACTGGACAGTTTTAGGCATAGTTAAGTGTAACCTGTAGTTTCTACTACCCGGCTTTAAGCTCCAGGTAGACTGTATATCTGCCAATCAAAGACACACACACATACACACACACACACACACACACGCACGCACGCACGCACACTCACACACATCTTTAACCTGCCTTATGACTCAGTGGCTTCTAAGCCTCCCATGGCTATCGTGCCTTTTCCTTTACCTCTTGTTCAACATTCTAAATCTGCCCTTAGCTTAGCGGCCCAGTTACCTTCTCCTTGCTCAACACTCTACATCTGACCTCATTTTCATTGCATTTCTAATCTCTCACTTGGGGAAGAGGCAAATGACCATATCACCCAGAGATCTCACACGGTTTGTGACTCTCTTTCCCTCCAAAGCATTGCAAATTCCCTCTTTTTATTCTATGTCTCCTAGCCTCCCTGCAGGAACCTGGTAGTTCCTTCTCTTCAACCTAGATATTGGCCACTGGAGTTTTTATTGACCAATTAAGAACCAATTGGGGAACAGGACCTTCGGTGTTCACACAGATTCCTGATCAAAACATCAGAACCACCATGCCTAGAGTTAAACACAGCACAATTTGTGGGGGTCTGGATGGGGGAAAGTTCCTAGTCATAATTAATTCAATCATGAGTAGACCAAAGCTTAAGACATGATTACTGTCTTAGATGGTTTTTTTTTTTTTTTTTTTTTGGTTGTTGTTGTTGAAGAAAGAAAACACCATGACCAAAAGCAAGTAAGGGAAGAAGGGATTTATTTGGATCATATTTCCATTGGAGAAACTCAGGAAAGGAACTCAAATAGGGCTGAAACCTTGAGGCAGAAACTGATGCAAGACCATGGGGGTGGCATTGCTTACTGGTTTATGCCCTATGACTTGCTTAACCTTCTTTATTTTAGAACCCATGCCTACCATCCCAGGAATGACACCACCCAAAATAGACTTAGCCCCCTCCCATCAATCACTAATTCAGAAACCATCATATTGCCAGGTCTTAAAGAGGCATTTTTTTTTTCAATTGAGATTCCCTCCTTTCAGACAACTCTAGCTGTGTCAAGTTGACATAAAACTATCCACCTGAGTTACATTGAAACTCTTGTAAAGTACAAATGACATCTTATATAAAGATAGGTTCTAGAGATTAGTTGGGAAAATAAGCTCAAGGTAAAGTATGCTTATGATAAGGGTCTCAGGAAGGAGAGCTCTAAAAATTTACTGATGTTAAAAGAAGAGTCTTTCTTGGTGAGCAAGTGAGTCCTGGCCATACAGATAGTACAGAGATCACCAGGCTATTATTCACATCTATTTCCAGTCTTCTCTCCTTTTGAAGAGACAACTCTCCATGTTTAACATTCCTACACTCCCAAGTGTGTATCTGTAGTTACAAGGACTTCATGTCTCCTATGCTATTTCTGTAAAACAACTACAACGAGTTCTGTTCCCCCTAGCAGTTAGAAAATGTAACATGAACAGAAAACTGATCATCAACTGGATAGACACTCAGTGTTATTGACAAGCACCAATATTATTAACTACCTTTGAGCTATCTTAGTCACTCATATACCTTTTAATACATCAAACTAAAATTTTATCAGGAGTAGAACCAGAAAGAGATTACCTTTATACAATTTGTTCTGTTTCTCTCTCCTTCCTTCTTTTCTGTTTTCTTCTTTTTTCTCTGTTCTCTTCTCTTCTTACCTTTTGTTCCTTGTTTGTCTTCATTTATTCAACCAATGCAAGCCCCAAAATCAATTTGAAATTATCACTGTTTCTCAACCAGATACATGAGCTTGTTTTTTAAAGACAAAGGAGAAATTAAAGTATACTGCTTTTCATGAAACTATTCAAAGCTTTAACAAATGCACAATATTTGTCTCTATTTTTATGGAAAGAAAATTAAGTTGAACAAATCTGGCCTGGGCTCTGAACTCCACACAAAAATATTCTGTTAGAGATGTTAACTACTTACAAATAAGTATTCTAGAGAGTGGTAAGTATGCATTGAATTTCCTTTCTTTCTTTCTTCCTTTCTTTCTTTCTTTCTTTCTTTCTTTCTTTCTTTCTCTCTCTCTCTCTTTTCTTCTCTTTCTTTTTGATTAAAAGAGGAAGCTCTTTTTTTTTTATTTAAGTTGAATTATTTGCTTACAGATTGACGGTAGCCTTCCGAGATTTAGATTTTAGACAGGGTTTCTCTGTATAGCCCTGGCTGTCCTGAAACTCACTCTGTAGAACAGGCTGTCCTTGAACTCAGAAATCCACCTGCCTCTGCCTCCCAAGTACTGAAACTAAAGGCATGCACCACCATGGCCCAGCAAGATTTAGATTTCTCAACACAGGTCTCTAAGGGAAGTGGCTTCAGACTGATTTCTTTTATATACAAATGTGTTTATCCAGAAAGAAGATCCTTGGGAAAACTATCACTGAAAGAGATCATTTTATTATTTACAAGCTCTATACGAGGAAGATTCTATCATGGCTACATAGAGAACCAATATTAATCTTCCACACTAAGGAATCAGTAATTAGTGGCTTTCAACACAACAGAGCAAGAAGGCACTGCTTGGCCAGCTGTCTCCTCCCCTGAAATACTTAGAGTAATAAGAAAACTGTCACAAAAAAGCCACCTTGGATACATCTCAAAAAGAACCAAGTCATTAGAAGCCATCTGGCACAGTTACTCAGTCTGCCTGTATCCTAAGAGGACATACCAGATAAGGGAAGACAAGAACATCCAACAAGAGTCCCGGAATTCTATGTTCTTATTTCTCAGATGTAAGTAAGTAAACTTCTGAAAGGAGGATATTTTTTAAGACCCTGCAGAGAATAAAAGAAAGCTAAGATTAGGTCTGCAGAATGAAATTTTCTGAAATAGTCTCTGGTAAAGGTTCTGCAAAGCTAATTGACTGGTTAGAACTTCCATGATTATGGAGGACTGCAGAGTGGTAGCTCCAGAAACAAACAAATTATCTCAAGCTCTCTTTATAGCCCCATTTAATGGCTATCCATTGCCTACCTCTGTGTCTGACCCGGAAGTCTTGTGACTACCAGTTAATATCATTTGGAATATGTTGACAGGTCACTGACTTCCACCAACTCAAAAGCTCAACATTTCATTACACAGCTTCTGTTGGTGGCCCTTTGACATCCTCTCTTTCCCTCATCAATTTCCTTCACTAATTCTTTACTGCTTAATGCTAGCTGTCAGAATAACCATTTCTGACAGCAGATATGCCTCAGGGGTTAAGAACATAGACTGATTTTACAAAGGACCCAAGTTGGGATTCTCGGACTCACATACGGTGGATCTTAACTACCCCTATCTGCAGCTCCAGGGGATTTGATTTCCTCTGCAGACACATATGCACATAAACATGTTTACTTACATACAATGTTAAAATCATGAAAATAAATATTTCTTAATACTCAAATGTTAGTGTTCCATTTCTGTCTCCCAGGATATTACCCAGTTGCCTTTACTTTTTTCCCCTTGAATTAGTGGTTTTTTTTCAATTATTTATTCATTTTACATCCTGATTGTTGCCCCTGTTCCCTGTCACACAACCCCCTCCCCTAGCCCTTTCCCTTCTCCTCTGAGAGGCTGGGTCACCCCCTGGCTATCACTCCACCCTGGCACATCAAGTCTCTGAAGGACTAGGTGCATCCTCTCCTACTGAGGCGAACAACACTCTTCTAATACATTGTGAGATTTGAGTTGCATCCTGTAGAACAGAATATCTTCAAATTAGGGATATTATCTTTACCTTTCAAAGTAAGGACCAAAACAGAGGTCTTATAACTGAGTCTGTTACAGATGAATAAATACATGAGTATGTATTTATCCAGTGGTAAAAAGAGCCACAGGAATAATTTAGACTTAGGAAATCAGGGGGGAAAACAATCTTGTGGCTATTAAAAGTCATTGAGTCATACTTATGTTTTACACATAAAAAGTGAAGCATGGCATGACATAGTCACTTTGTCTATGTAAGGAGAGAGCAAGAGCATAATCCAGGGTATAGATTCCTGTATATCCTACCTTTAGAACAAGAACTTTAACTGAAAGAACCCAGGGTTGGCCAGTGTTTAGCAATGCTGATCTTAGGAACAGAAACCGGAGCACTATAAGAATTGTACATCCGTCGGCATCTTTGTAGACCTATGCATCACATACTCTAGGTGGACCCAAGGATCTGTTTCAATATTTCCTGCATAATTCTGAGGTCAACTTAAATTTTAAGGACTCCTAATCTGGTCCAACAAATAGATTCTCTGCCCTCTGAGAAAATTACTCTGACAACATTCATACAAATCTCATATCTCATAGTCCTTTTCAATTTTATTTTAGAATGGCCAAAGGCAATATATTGAGTCTTTAAGGCTAGAGTCATTGAAATTAACTTTAAATCAAGTATTTTATTTCCCCGTATGTTGCTTCATCTAAAGCCAGTTCCTTCCTCTGCAAATATTTAGAACCTACAGTGTGCTGATTTTTGGTCTTTCTCTTAAGCTTTCATACAACCCCTCCGGTATCATATAATCAGCCATGCAGTTCAAATGCATATCTACACCTGCTGTTTATGTTGTGAGTTTGTATGACTGATACTTGTGACATTCTCCTCCTATTTCTCAGTGCTAACTTTCTGCATGGTGATGCTGTTGAATAGAATTTCAAAGACCATCATTGTTCTCCCCTGAGCTCCTATACCAGGTGCCAAGAGACCACATAGAAGCAATATTTCAAGTTGTATTACTTTTCAACTTACCACCTATAGCATGTACCATGCTATATCTTAGAAATATAGCATGGTGCATGCATTAACTTAAGAAAAAACCCTGGGGGCTTTAGAGAAAAATCAGCAGTTAAGTACTGCTCTTGTAAAGAATTCAAGTTCAGTTCCTAGCACCCTATTAGGCAGTTCACATCTTCCTTTAACTCTAACCGCAGAGGATCAGACACCCTATTTTTGCCTCATTGAACACACACACAAACATAGTATACGCATATTCACATACACACACACACACACACACAGACACACAAATAAAAATGAAATAAATCACTTATATATTTGTAAATTCTTTTCCTAAACTAGAAACATCCTGCTTTGATTTTTTAACTATTTGGTGCTTTTGGCTTTTAATCTTTTCATGACTCCCTAGAACAGTAATAATGTGTGGACTAATTCTGTGAGAAATTTGGTAAAAATACTTGAACATGAGCATAATTCATTTTATCAATAACCAAACCCAATCTACAGAATAGCCTTGAAAGTTGTAAGAAGTACATTACAGGGTTCCATATTTCCTCATGATTAGACCTTTTAAAACACAATATAAAGATTATTAAGCCCAATAAATGACATTTACAAACAAATAAAAAGCTATAGCCAACATCATATTTGAATACAGAAAGGTGATGTCTTTGAATGTTCATAAGAGGTTAAAGTTGTATTATTTTACTTACACTCCTCTTCAACGTTGTAGTAATATACCAAAGATAATTAAATATGAAATTAATGTGAAAGAAATTAAAGTTGAATTAAATATGAAAGAAATAATAAAAACCTATTCAAGTTGAGAAAGAAATTTTTAAAAATTAAACAGCATGATCTTTGACATAAAAACTATTAAACTCTTAGAATAACAAGAGCTAATAAAAGGCAAATATCTTTATTCTCAGCACTTGGGAAGTAGTGACAGACAGATCAATGTGAGTGCAAGGCCAGCATGGTCCATGTAATGAGTTTCAGGACTGCCAGAGATCCATAGTGAGATTCTATTTCAGAAAAATAAACAAAAAAAGAAAGAAAAAGTAAAGACAAAGAAAGGAAAAAAGAGAGCTATGTTGTTCCATAATAGAATTTCAGGTAGAATATTTAAATAGAATGGAATCCAGAAACAGAATGAAACATATGGTCAAATGTATGCTGTTATCAATATTACAATGATAGTGGGCTTTTACAGCTGGAATTTGAAATGTCTCCTAAAGGTTTCTGCATTAAAGAAAACTCTTCAACACCTTAGATTAAGAAAGGGCATATTAGGTTTACAAAAGAAAAAGCATAGCCTAGAGAAAGTAAATTTCATCAGAATTAAGGCCTATTGAATCTCAAACCTAATCACTAGGCTGGAGAGATGGCTAAGTGGTTAGGAATACTTGCTGCTCTTTCAGACAATCAGAGTTCATTTCCCAGAACTCCCTGATCTTTCAGATGATCAGTGTTTAATTCCCAGTTCATGGACGGGAGCTCACAAATGACTGTAACTCCAGCTCCTGAGATTTGACACCTTCTTCTAGCATTCAAGAACACCTTCATACACACATGCCACATACAAAAAAAAAAAAAAAAAAAAGAAAGAAGAAAGAAAGAAAGAAAAAAGAAAGAAAAAAGAAAAAATTAAAACCATCATCATCATCATCATCAGGAGGAGAAGGAGGAGAAGGAGCTGGAGGAGGAAGAGCAGTAGGAGAAAATTGATAAAAGAGAAAGCATAAACAGAAAAACACAATGACTAAGCTAAGGAGAGACTAGTTTGTGGGCTATACAGTCACTATTCAGTACTGCAAAAAATATTGATAGCCATTTATAGTGGTAAAGAGTTGTGACTCCAGTACTCAGGGGGCCGAGGCAAGAAAACTTTGAGTTTGAGGCTGAACTGACTATAAAAAAGTCCAAAGCCAGCTTTGGCTGTAAAGCCAATCTCCTGGATCAACAAAAGTATTTAGTTGAGTAGAAAGGAAATAATAAAAAAAATCATAAACCATTTTTCTCCCTTCCTCTGTGCATATAATTTGTATTCTTTCAGATTCTATAGCTTCATGTCCCTACAATTTTTCTCTTGACATCGAAGTCACTCCATGCCTGATCTGCATGTAACTTTTCATTTCTTTCTTTTTAAGTTTCAACTATGGGTAGTATTTACCAAAATTAAAGCTTTATTGTTATGAAGCAGGAAATACTAAAACCAACAAACATCTACTCACCTAATCTTGCACCAAAATTAAGCAGATCCACAGCCTATACATCTAAATGAACTTTTAAATAGAACAGCCATTCTGGAGCCGTGCAATTTCATGCCGAGATTTATACTTTATTATATTTTCTACTTATATTTATACTCAATAACACTATTAAATATATTTGTATGCAGTAATATACTACCACAAAATGAAGAATTCATTACAGAGTTATTACTAAAAACCAATAAGCTTTATATCTTCTTTCATGACTTATGGCTCTGTCTATTGCAGACATTCATTTCTTCATCCCCTTATAGTCAGTCTTTCTTGTTTTCTTTGTCATATTATGTTGTATTCATATGTACATTAGTTTATATATATGTTATATTGTGATTTCCCATATTTTATAGTATATAATAAATAATTGATACACAAATATACATGTATACACATACATATAAAATTGGATTGACCTGCTTAACATTATTCATTCTATGTCCATTCATGTTTACACAAAATTTTGTGATTTAACTTTTCTGTAGAGTTGATTAGTATTTCATTTCACATATGTACCAAATTTTCACTATCCATTCAGCTTTTGAATCTGTTGATTACCTGATTCTAATTATTTGCTATAGTGGATAAAACAGCAATAACCACGAGAATGCAAATATCCCTATAGCATAGCATAGCATTCTGTGGGTATATTTCTAGGTCACACTGTAGCTATATTTTTAATTTATCTCACTGAACCTGGAACTCATCCATTAGCTGGACTGGCTGGCCAAATATAAGAACAGCCAACAATTACATGAAAAGATAATCAATGACACCATTTATAAGTGAAATTCAAATTAAAACCTCATCAATCGACACATGCCTACTAGGACAGCTGTGTTTAAAAGGCAAAGCAATCAAAGGAGTCAGATTCATTATGATAAAATTTGAAGATCTTTTTATGTGAGCAATGGAGAAACACAGTCAGAAACCAATAAGCAAGAAGTGTGGTAACTGTCAAGGCTCTTACTAAGATGGGGCAGCTTGGAAGAGAATCTACATAAATGGAGCAGGAGTTCCTTCTCGAGTGATATGCTCTCATTAGATGGCCATGAGGACTGTGAAATACTGTGGATAAGGCTAAATGCCAGGGAATTTCTCACACAAGAATGATTACTTTAGAAGCTAGAGGCATGCCTCAGTGGAAAAAGTACTTGCTTCATAAATTTGAGTACCATAATTCAGACCCCCAGCACCTACATAAATTCCACGTGGTCCTGGTGGTTTACCTATAAGCTTAGCACTTGGAAGGCGGAGAAGGTATCTAAAGGGAAGCTGACTGCAAAGTCTAGCCAATGGGTGAGCTCCTTATGCAGGGAGAGATCCTGCCTCTAGGAATGAGAAGAATGTTTAGCTTTATGTGCTCATATACTCATACAAAACTAATGAAAAGAAGGAAGAAAAACTACTTCTAAGCTATATGTACTTACTTGTTATCTAATTCAACAAGGCAATGTAAATGTAATTTCATGGGTAATTAGGATGTGGTCTCCCTTTAAAAATTTATTTTTATTTCATATGCATGCATATTTTGCCTCTTTGTATATCGTGGTGCCACACGTATGTCTGGTATCCACAGAAGAATGTACCAACTCCAATAGAGCTGAAGTAACAGACAGTGATGGGAGCTGGAAATTGAACCTTGGTCCTAGGGAAAAGCAGCAAGGGGAGACTATTTTTCCAGTCTTATGTTTCTCTATAAATGAAACATTTTCTTGTATTTCCCTTTTAATGAAACATGTCTAATACTGAAGTTTCTATACGTGTTCTTGTTTGTCTATTTTACTAACACATGCATATATGGATTTATGTACACACATAAGCATATATGTGAATACATTCTCAGTTAGAAGACATCAGTACCCTATTTCCAGGTAAGAATGTGAAGTAGATCTTACTGAATATGCAATAAGCTTGCCTGTACATCTCACGATCTTCTGAAGTGGCCTTTATTCACTGTAGCAATGGGGATTTCTCAGCACCATGAAACTCTTATCCTAGTAAGCATCATAAATTAGCTCCCTTAGAGCCTGAGAGATGCTCTTTAATTAGGTTCCACAGGTTCAGACAGGATAAGCAAGAAGCATGCCCACCAACACAAAGTGGCCCTTTATTGAGAAATCCTAAGGAGTAGGTGATAGCTGTAGGTTCTTTTATATTCAGAAGGGAATAGACAGCCAACAACTCTTTAAAATAGTCCATTTTGAGCAGGAAGACCATTGACAGCAAATTAAAGGCATAGATTAAGAGAAATTATATCAATTAAAATTATATATAGGCAATAATTTCACAAGAGCAACTTAACTGTAATCAGCTACTGTACTTAACAAGTTCCTAGAGTCCTGGTTTGTTAGCTAAAGGTCTACATCACATGAATCTGGATTTTATATGTGTGTGTGTGTGTGTGAGATGTATATTTTCAGGTTTAGTGTAGGCAGAGAATCTCCCAGCATGCCTATGAAGTTCTGAGGACAATCTAGTTGTCAGTCATCAAACATCTATATTTCATGAGACATGGTCTTTACACAGACAGAGTAGTATAGTTGTGTACAATGGGGTAGCTGTCAAACAACATTCTGGGCATTCTCTTGAACCTATGTCCCATCTCACAGCATGGGCTCTGGAATTACTGATTTTGCTATAGCATCCAATTTTACATGGGTGCTGGAGATCTGAGCTCAGCTCAACTACCCATGTTTACATGGCAAGTTTACTTTACTAACTGAATAGTCTCTCTAATCATTTTAAAATATATTTATTTTATTTTTAATTATATTTGTGTATCTCTCTGTGTGTTTGTGTGTGTATGTGTGTGTTTATGTATATTGGTGTGTCTGTGTATGTGTCTCCTTGTGTGCTAGTGCTCCTGAAGGCCAAAAGAGGGCATCATTTTCTCTGGAGCTGCAATTATGGGTACTTGTGAACTACCCAACATGAATGCAGGCTATTGAACTCTAGTACTCTGAAAGAGTAATGACATGCGTTTAGCCAGTAATGTATGGCTTTGCAGCCCATTCAAGCCCATTCATCTGTTTTTAAGTGTCTGGTTTCAGTGATTTATTTTCAAAGATTTCTTCTAGCTTGAAGAATGTTCCTGCCCCTAAAAAGTATATTTTAATTTATCTACTAACTACTATGAATTTTGTATTGTGTTCCCAGAGCAATTACTAAGAAACACAATTGTCAAACAACCAGTTTCAGAGAAGAATGTCAAGAGAAGCCTTTAACTAATTTGTCCCATGCAGGCATCCATCTGTAATTGTCTGTGCCACATCCTTCATGGTCCCTCATTGTGAAAAGGGAACAAACCCACTCCTGTTCAGTCAGATAAAACTCATCCTTCCTAGACACTCTTTATTCCTCCAAGCCTCTGTGGCTTTGAGAAGGTCATGTGAAGTGGACATTTCTGGTTTCTTTGGAGCCTTGCTTGCTTCATATGATGTTTTTCTGGAAACTGTCCTTATGGAAGGATGTTTTTGCTGAGGAAGACACATGGGAGGATGTTTGGCTGAGAACAGACATCACATGGCATTTTTCTGGAAGCTGCCTGGAAAAAGAGTGTGATATTTTGCTAGAGCAGAGGTTTGAGTGAATACATGATGCTTGTAAATGGGATAAACATACCCAACCCAGTGGACGATGCTGTGTGGAATTAGTTCACCTTGTAACTCTTTGCTTTGGGCTTTGCTGATGCTGGTCTTCACTGATGACACTGTCTAATATTGGTTCACCTTGCCTTCTTTGCTGAACGCTGTTTGTCTTATCTATACAGTCCATTTCCTCCAGTGAGGGTCCACTTCCTACATGTTCTACAGCCTCATCAGACAGCACAAGAAGCTCAGGTTTTAGTGTTCAAATACTGCACCTCTAAGGAGAATTCACATTCAAACCACAACATTCTGGAAAAAAAATAGTAGGAGGAAGGAGGTAATCATTTATACAAATAATGAAGAAAATGAAGAGTATCTTGTAGGTATTAGGAAGCCAAGCAATAAAACAACAACACAATTTTTATTGAGGCCTTTCCACAATTAAACAACATAGGTCATGCCAATGCAGCCACTTCTCAGTTAAGTTGACTTAGCCAACTCATACACTCTGTTACAACTGTGCAGAAGAGAAATCCTAACATAAACATCTGGACTGGAAGAATGGCACAGTGAATAAGGATGCTTGCCACCAAGCCTGATGATCTATGTCAATCCCCAGAACCCATGTGATCAAAGGAGAAAATCTTTGGAAGGCTGCCCTCTAACCTCCACAGAAATGCAATATCACACTCATGTCCCCTCCAAATACACACACACACACACACACATACACACACACACACACAAATAACAACAATAACAATTATTATTATTATCCTGTGTCTAAATAAAAGCCTAATACCAAAGCTGACAAAATGAAATGAATGTACATTATGTTAATGATGTACAGAATTATTAGTTGAATGGTAAAAAGAATGACCATTCTTATTTTAGCTGATTTTGATATAAGCTAAAAAGTATATCATGCTTTCTTACTAAGTTGGGAATTAGTAGGAGACATTGTGAAAATTTACATTCTAATTAATCAAATAGATTTCATCTTTGGAAATTTTTCAATGAATTTTCACTTTGATAATCAAGTCAGAAAACAAGAATGCTTATCTACTTAGAGACTCAGTTCTAGCTTGACAAGTCATGTATGTACAATCTACTTCCAAGGAGTTATTGATCATATAGAGGATTAAAACCCTCCAGCTCAGATATTCATACATGGAAAGGTATGTTCATGATCAGAATTAAATGAAAAATCAAAATAATGTAAATGTGTGTGTGCTTTCTAAGTTCCTACAACAAATAACTTAGCTTGAAAGGGAAACTTTCACCTGGCCTGAAGTCATAGATGCTTTGTTCCGGGACTGCCCATTGATTGTTTACTTGTGAGTTTATACAGCATGGCAGGTGACCAGTAGCAGAATAATGCTCACTCACCTCATGGTTGGGATTAGAACAGACAGTGAGTAAAATGTTCTGACATCTAAGTCTCACATTCAAAATCATGCTTCCAACAATTACACTACCCAGGGTAGTATACCTCTAAATTTGTCTACCATCTTCTCGTAGCACAGAGACATGCTTCCAATGATGAGACTACATAGCAGAGTCTACCTAGCATCTACCACCTCATGGAAGCACCCAATTAGAAGACACTTGGACCTATGGGACATATTACAGATCCAAATGCAGTTATTTTATAGTGAAATAATTGTGCTCTGAGGTCTAAGTGAATAGAGGAATTATGCAAGAATAGTTGGATATAAACTGCTCCTGTCTGTCTGTCCATCTCTCTGTCTCAGTCTCTGTATCTGTCTTTCTTTCTCTGTCTCTCTGTCTCTGTCTCTCTCTGTCTCTCTGTCTCTGTACTTCTCTCTCTCTCTCTCTCTCTCTCTCTCTCTCTCTCTCTCTCTCTCTCTCTCTCTCTCTCTCTCTCTCTCTCTCTCTCTCTCTCTCTCTCTCTCTCTCTCTCTCTCTCTCTCTCTCTCTCTCTCTCTCTCTCTCTCTCTCTCTCTCTCTCTCCTCTCTGCTACAAACAAGGATCTGATGTTAAGAGTGCTTCCTACATTTACACAGGACATGAGTTGTTTTTTTTTTAACAACAAAACAAGTCTCTATTTATAAAACCCTGTAATATAAGGAAGCAACTGTACTTGAGTTTGATTGGAACACAATCCATTTTCTATTACCATGTATTTCTATATTTCTGAGCAGTGCCTCATATAACACAGGCTGGCCTGGAATTCACTACGTAGTTAAGGATAACCTCAAATTCTTGATCCTTCTGCCATATTTCCCCAAGAGCTGAGGTTACAAGTTCAGGCAACTATGCCAGGATTATGTGGTCCTGGGGATGAGAAACTTGTGCTTGTCAGAAAAAAAAACCACTCTTCTTACAGAGCTATATGCCCAGCCCTCTGGCATGGTGATTATTTCTTAATAAAGAAAAATTTCAGGCAGCATGGAAAGAGCTTTCATATATGTTTTACCAGAGTGTATATAAAAATAAAAATAAATATTATCAGGCATTAAAAAGGGCCATTCATTAATTACACTTTCATTATTAATTCAGAATATAAATTAGGCTCGATTTCATTTACCACAGCAGTGTGTTTAACTACTTTTTAATAAAAGCTTTCACAAACCAAGTGTGAATGGCCATTATCCTACCATAAAGGAGAATGAGGTGAAGTCACAGCTAACTTGGGCTCTCTATAACAAAACCTGCTCTCAAAGCAAACAACCATTCAGAGAAACAACCTCCTTCATTAATGTAGTTTGCATGTTGCATGATGATGATGTTTTTAGCTACATTCTTAGCTCATGACTGAATATTAATCAATGCCTTTCTTACTTTTTTTTTTCATTTCAAAAAGGATAGGTTTGATATTAGACAGGATAGAATATATACTAGACAGTTCTCAAACTTGTTAGATGTCTGAGAATGTCCTTGAACTCCTGATTACCATACTAAAAGACTCTCTAAAGGGCACACACATGGCAACATGGCCCCAGAGGGTCCTGCCTTCACCCTCACCCCAGCCCCTTTCTCTTTTGCTGAACTACTAGACTCTTTATTTGACCACTTCGACATGCCTGATTCATTCCTGAGGCATGGTCAAGCTATCAAAATTCCCTATTTTCTACACTGACTAAAATGTTCAATTATAATTTACCAACTTATCTTAGCTTGGACTTCCTTTTTAAAATTTATTTCTTCCCCCCTTTTAAAAATCTCTCCAGCAGAGCAACTTGTCCCTGTTACTGCAGGACTCAGATTCAGTCACCCTATCTCTCTGTCTAACTTTTTGTGATGTACATTGATGTTTGAGTATGATCTGAGCCTAACCCTGGGTCTGAAAGGGAGTACACCACAGTGCAAGAACCCCTTTTACCTGCCTCTACCTACATAGTGCTGGACAGAAGGTTTGTACTAACATATTGGTATATTTAGCACTGTGGATCAAACTCAGGGCTTTCTGCATACCAGGCAAGCACTCTACTCTCAGTTTCACAACCATATGGCAAGAAATGGTGTACTTTTAAGGGCAACAAAATCTGTCAATTACAGAGTTATGTGATCTGGTTTCTTACTTAGTTTTTCAAGAGATTGTTATTGATTATCTATCCTATAGAATACTAAATTATTTCTTGCTACAGATATGAACTAATCTGCTGGAGATACTATTCTTTTAAACAATACCAGCCCATTAAGGCTTATGAAAGGATGCCACCAGCTGAGAATTTTTTCTAGGATTACATTTTAGTTTTACTTATGTGTAGGCTCCTATGTCTGTGAGTCTATGTATGTGAATGAGCATCTGGGTCCCCACGGAAGTTTTGAGGCATCAAATACCCAAGAAATGCTGTTACAGACAGCTGTGGGCTGACCTAAATAAATGCTAAGTAAATGCTAGGAACACAGTTCTTGGCAAAGCCAGAAGGACTCTTACACACTGAGCCACCCAAGTCCCTGGATGGACATCTTAAAAGGTGAATGGTCATTTCTAGAAGTGTTAGATCAGTGATTCTCAACCTTCCTATGTCTGTGACCCTCTAATACTTCATGTTGTGGTGACCTCCAACCACAGAATTATTTTGTTGCTACTTCAGGACTGGAATTTTGCTACAGTTAAAATTGTAAAGTAAATACTTGTGTTTTCCAGTGGTCTTAGGTAAGCCCTGGAAATGGGTCTTCGATCCTCAAAGGGATCATGAAACCACTGTTCTAAAGGCTAGGAAGGAAGACCAATGTAGAAGTTAGGTCTCTTTCTTCCCAGCCCCATGCTCCCATAAATAAGACTCAAAATATATTCATAAAGACCTTGTCCACATAGCTTGGCACTTCTCTGACTAGTTCATCACAAAAATAACATATGTATTTCAGTCTACATTCTACTATGTAGTTAATTACCTGTGCTCAAGCACCATGTGTCTGTACTTCTAACATCTTCCTAGGCGAATCTACTGTGCCTGGCACTATTCCAGAATCCTTTCTGTCTGCAGGATGTCTCACTTCCTATTTCCTGACTAAGCTATTGGCGATCAACTGTATTATTAGCAGGTGCCACATCCATACAGACACAAAATATATTCTCTACAGAAGAAGACCAGATGCCTGTACATAGAGTGTGCAGGTGAGTCAGTTTGTCACTTCATCCACACATAAGCAAAGAGAGCTGCAGCCTCTTAAGGGCACCTATTTACTTATATGGGCTCCAGCTATGTGATCATATTTCTTTACTACCGTCTAACATCTATATTCCACTATATCAGAGATGATGTTCCATTACATGTACCCTCAGGAGAATGGGGACAGTCAGTTGAACAAAATGCCAGTTATTCTCTTCACCCCTGAATCAAACAGCATCTAGAAATTTGTCAAAAGCTTGATAGTAATTACATTAGATTAGCTGAGACTGAAAGACAAAGTGACCTGTACATTTAGTATCCAAAAGATAATTACAATTCTTCAGGGCTAGGGTGTTGCTCTGTTTTTTTATAATGCTCACCGAGCATGCACAAAGCCCTGGGTTTGATCCCCAGCACTTCATATACTGGATGCTGCTGCACACCTGAAATCCTAGCACTGAGGAGATGAAGAAGAGAGAATCAGAAGTTCAAGATTGTGTTCCACTAGTTAGTTCCATGGCAGCTTGCTCTTCCTAAGCCTCTGTGTCACTTTTTGAAAATTAAATGAGACAATTTGCTTCCTCCACTGAAGCAACATTTACTCATTAAATGTAATAACAAACCCATCCCCTCTCCTTCCCTCTTCCAACTCTTTCCTTAAAGTACTTACAGTCTTAAATGAAAGAATACTAAAGAGGTAATGTTAGTTCTTACTCTTATGAAAATGTTCGTTTGTGTATGTGTCTGCTACACGTGTACACATGTTTCCAGGGGCCAAGAGAGGGTGACAACGACTCTTGAGCTGGATTTTTAGGTTGTGAAATGACTAACATTGTAACTAGGAGCTGAACCATGGATCTATAGAAGAACTGTAAATATTCTTAACTGATGAGTCATTACTCCACTGCCACCCACCCAATATGATTTTTTAAATTTTTTGATCTCTTCTGAATTTTAAGCTAAATAAGATGGCTCATTTTAGGAAATTACCAATACTTTAAAAAACACCTATTCTGTGGCAGAATAATAGCGTGATCACGCCTAAGAATATTTAAAATATACAACAGTAAATCTCATAGCAATTATGTGAATCATACTCTATCCCTCCTCCTCTCTTTTTAAGTTAACAAACCTATGAAATAGCAAGCTTTGAACAAACACATGATTCAAAGAAAAAAGTTTTTGCTGAGCCCTATATTCTGAAAGTTTCCTTAGTACAATTTGGCCCATTATTTTGTGCTAAGAAAGGAAGCCTTTAGTGAATAGAGAGCTCAATTTTTATAAAAATCACATGTACTTTGTAACTAGGTTCAGTAAAAAATAGAAATTGGTATGATAATTCAAAAATTAATGACTCAAATCTACAAAATATAATACTATCTGCAGAAAAATCAGTTATTGGGAAATGAAGATCATTATAGTCTAGTTACCACATGAGGGGCTATACAAGTGACTATGCCTGTTTCTATGACTACCAATGATACCAACTCCACATATCTGACATGAGTATACTCCTTTATTTTGTAGACTTTTTTTTTCATCAGTCTCTTCAATCTACTAGTGAAATCATTTGTGATTCTATTAGCAGGGTGTTCTGAATAGAGTCTTGGAAACACAGACATAGGTCGAGCTTTAAAAATTCTTCAGCTACCAAGACAGTGCTTGTAATTTCAATAGTGCTGAAAATTAAATTGAGAGAGTATCTATCCTGATGCAAGAGCTCAAGAATGTGAGAAAATGGTAAAGATCGGTTTTTGTTTAAAACATTCATTTTCTTGCACAAGAACCACAAGACCTCTATATTGAATGGGCAGGGTCTGTTTCACTAAACCATTAGGTCCATTCAAAACTGAGCAATACAGCTTTTTAGTTTCTTTTATGGTGTCTAAAGCATTCTCATTCTCTCATTTTTGTCTTCCAAAAGAGTTTAAAATTCTGGTGCTGGAGGGAGAGCTGAGCAGGCAGAGGTGCTTGCCACCAAGACTGATGACCTGAATCCCTGATGATCTGAGATTCACATGTTGTGAGAATAGACTCTGACATATTTTCCTCTAACCTCCTCACACATGACATATGCACGCATATATACACAATAAACAAATGTCAAATTTTAATGTAAAATTCCAATTTTTGTGAACATTACATACCTAATAAATGCCTTGCATGAAACAGAATTCTGTGAGGATATATAGAAAATTGTCAAGCTCTAGTGTGTGTGACAAAACAATGACAAAGATAAGGAGGGAATATTGTGGACTCTTTACTGGGGAGGAAAATATACTTGTCCCAAAGCTAACTTAGGCACAACTCTAGGAAAATCATTCCTGCTGGGGCCTACATAAGTGGTATCTCTGTGTTCATGTGGATACTAGAAATTTGAATTCAGGTCCTCTTACATGAGTACTTTACTGATTGAGTTATTTCTTCAAGATAGAACTGGCAAAACTTTATATTTTTTTTCTCTATAGTTTATTTGATCAAAGTTGAACCATGAAGTCCAAATTACCTCATAGCTGCAGTTATATAACAGTCTGAGTGGTTTTGAAGCAACTATCCCAATCCTCCAGAAGTATCTTATTTGGGGATAACAGAAAAACTTTCATCCTCTTCAGTTTTCATCGTTTCTGTCTTTTAATGTCCATAACTCTTGCTACATTTAATTGGAAAAACACTCCTCACTTCTGACTGTAACATTGGAGGAGGTTGTAAGATACCAGAACTTTTGGGTTCAGATTCCATCTAAGAGAACCTGTTGTAAGGCTAAACTCAAGTTAACTAATAAGCTTGTACCTAGCACCAGTTTCCAGACTACCCCGCAACAAGACCTGTGTCTAGCACCAGTTTCTAGGTTACCCCCCCTAACAAATCTGTACCTCCAGGTTACAAGTCTTCCACTAACATTTTTCTTCCTAACAACCACCAATTGGGAAGAAAGCAGAAATTATGCTTATGAGTTGGCTCCCAGCACCAGCCAATAATGTTAAATGTCTCTGGCCAATCAGATGTGTGCCAGGCTAGATACCTCATTCTTGTCTCTAGAAATACTTACCTGAAGCTAAATTAAGGATTGTGCTTTCTCATTCTACTGTGTTAGAGATGATGGTATAGCCTAAGTTTGAGCTTGAATAAAGAAAGCCTAGCACGATTGCATTGGAATGGGCTCCTTGGTGGTCTTTTAGAGTTCATGAATGCTTTCTGGAAAAACAATTGGAGACTAATCATCCCTTTGAAAGAAACCATAAAGATGAGCTAGAATATATGAACTTCTTGGAGGCATTGGAAAGAAGCCAGGGTGGATGAAAGAAGTAGCCATGAAATTCTAGTATGTATCATTAGCCCCGCACCAGTGCCATTTGCAAAGCCGCTCTCTGTGCCTCAACCTACAGCAATACCTGTGTCTCAAGAGGCAGACTCTAACCAAACACATGTGAGACCAGCAAGCCTCACAATCATGGACACTGTCCTGTCCTGTCAGAGCTCTATCTTTCTTCGGCTCCACACTAACACCACCAGCAGTTGCAGAGCAATATACCTCACCAAACCCATAGTTCTTTCTGCCTCTCAAGAGGCCATCTCTAAACTGATATACAGAGCAGTCTCACAAGAGCACATAGCGTCCCAACTCACAGCTTTACATGACTCCTGGGAGGTCTGCTCCAAGGAGGGGCACTCACAACAACCAACACCAGATACAACTAGATGGCGAAAGGCAAGCAGAAGAGCATAATCATCAGAAGTGAATATAATATCACTCTAACAGAATTCAGCTCTTAGGCTATATGAAAGTCCTGGATATCCTAATACATCTCAAGAGCAAGACTGATCTTAAATCCCATCTTATGAAAGTGATTGAAGCCTTTCTAAAGAGAATATGAATAATTCCATAAAATATATAGGAAAACACAAACAGGAAGAAATATTTAAAGAGGAAATAAATAAGTCTCTGAAAGAAATATAGTAAAATACAATGAAACAGAAAAAGGAAATGAATAAAATGATCCAAGGCTGAAAATGAAAATAGAAGCTATAAAGAAAACACAAATGGAGGCAACAGGAACTACAGAAACAAACATCACCAACAGAATACAAAAGGTGGAAGACAGAAACAAACATCACCAACAGAATACAAAAGATAGAGGACAGAATCTCAGGCATAGAAGATACCATAGAAGAAATTGATATACTGGCAAAAAAAGGTCAAGTATTGTCTTAGTCAGGGTTTCTATTCCTGCACAAACATCATGATCAAGAAGCAAGTTGGGGAGGAAAGGGTGTATTTGGCTTACTTCCACATGGCTGTTCATCACCAAGGAAGTCAGGACTGGAACTCAAGCAGGTCACGAAGCAGGAGCTGATGCAGAGGCCATGGAGGGATGTTTCTTATTGGCTTGCTTCCCCTGGCTTGCTCAGCCTGCTCTCTTATAAACCCAAGACTTCCAACCCAAAGATAGTACCACCCACAAGGGGCCCTGCCCCCTTGATCACTAATCGAGAAAATGCCTTACAGCTGGATCTCATGGAGGCACTTCCCCAACTGAAGCTCCCTTCTCTGTGATAACTGCAGCCTGTGTCAAATTGACACACAAAACTAGTCAGTACAATTGACCCCTTGTCAACTTGACACATAAACATATCACTATTAAGCCTCAACTCTTATGTTTTTATTCATTCCCAAGATCTAAAGTCCCATAGTCTTTATATATTAAAAGTCCAATCAATTTAAAATGTCTAATATCTTTTAAAATTTAAAGTCTTTTAACTGTGGGCTCTACTAAAATACATTTTTAAATACATTTTTCCTTCAAGAGAGAAAAATATTAGGTCACAGTCACAATTAAAAGCAAAACCAATCTCTGGGATATAACTCACGATCTTCTGTGCCCCTCCAAGGGCTTCAGTCACCTCTCCAGCTTTGCCCTTTGTAGTACACATCTTGTCTTCTGGACTCCAGATGCCTGTATTTTATTGCTGCTGCTGTCCTTGGTGGTCATTGCATGGTACTGGCATTCTCAAAACAATGCTGTAACTAGGCTTTACCAATAGCCTCTCATAGACTGTCTTTACGGTGCCAAGCCTCAACTCTTTTGTATGACACCTTTAGTCTTGGGCTATCAATTGCAAACTGAGGCTGCACCTTTATTAATGGCCTTCCATGGCCTCTTATTGTGCCAAGCCTCAGCTGCTCTCCATGACCCCTTTATGCTGTTAAAGCCAGTACCACCTGGGTGACTCTTACACATTATTAAGTCCTGCTGCAGCACAAGGTACAACCTTGGCTATCTCTGGAACATAGCCTCTTTGTGCTCTCAGAAAACACTTCCCAGAAGATGTCACCTCAATGATGCTGGTCTCTTTTTAATCACTGCTAATTTTTTTCCTCTAGTTAACCAGCATCAATAGTCCCAGTAATGCAAAGTTTTCTCTTTAGTAGTTTTGGTATCTTGTTAATAACAGCTGATACTTCAGCCCCAGCTAACCAGAACCACAGAATCTTCACAATCAAAACAACATGGCCCTGATAAGAGTCTTTAATCTTCCCTCTGAAATTTAACAAGCCAGGCCTCTGTCTCTGCACTGTTTTCAACATGATTTTTCAAGCTCCTATAGAATATCTCACATAGTTCTTAACAGCCAGTGACTGCTCTTCTAGCTCAAAGGTTCAAAGTCCTTTTACAGTCCTCTCCAAAACATGGTTAGGTTGTCACAGGAATACCCCACTCCTGGTACCAATTTGTCTTAGTCAGGGTTTCTATTCCTGCACAAACATCATGACCAAGAAGCAAGTTGGGGAGAAAAGGGTTTATTCAATTTACTTCCACATGGCTGTTCATCACCAGAGGAAGTCAGGACTGGAACTCAAGCAGGTCAGGAAGCAGGAGCTGATGCAGAGGCCATGGAGGGATGTTCCTTACTGGCTTGCTTCCCCTGGCTTGCTCAGCCTGCTCTCTTATAAACCCAAGACTTTCAGCCCAGAGATAGCACCATCCACAAGGGGCCCTATCCCCTTGATCACTAATTGAGAAAATGCCCCACAGCTGGATCTCATGGAGGCACTTCCCCAACTGAAGCTCCCTTCTCTGTGATAACTGCAGCCTGTGTCAAGTTGACACATAAAACTAGCCAATACAAGTATAAAAAGTCAATAACACAAAACACCCAGGAAATTTAGTATAAAATAATAAGACCAAACCTAATAAGAAGAAGAATACAAGAGGGACTATAACCCAATTCCAAGGACCAGAAAACATCTTCAAAATATAAACAAAAACTTATATAACCTAAAGAAATAGATGGTCATAAACACAGAAGCTTACAGAACATTAAATAGTTTAGAGCACAAAAGAAAATCCTCCTAACACATAATATCAAGCCATTAAATATGCTGAACAAAGAAAGAATATTGAAGGCTGCAAGGGAAAAAGCCCAATTAACATACAAAGGTAAAGTTATCAGAATTACACCTGAATTCTCATCAGAGAAGGTAAAAGCCAGAAAAACCTACCTATACAGATGTCTTGCAAAACTTAAGAGACAATAGCCTACCATACCCAAAAAGACTCTCAATTACAATAGAAGAAACCAAGATACGCCACAGTGAAATGAAATTCAAACAGTATCTTTCAACTAATCCAGCCCTATAGAGGATAATAGAAGGAAAACTCTGATACAAAGAAGGTAACAACACCAAAACAAAAACAAAAACAAACAAACAAACAAAAAACCTATAAGAAATTAAGCAACTCACAGCAAAATCAAAGGAAGAAAATTATACATACACAGTAACATTTCCAACATCAAAATAACAGGAACTAAGGATCATTGATTATATTTCTCAACATCAACAGGTTCAACTCACCAATAGAAAGACACAAGCTAGGAGACTATATTCATAAACAGGATCCATTATTAGGCTTTATACCAGAAACACACCTGAGCAACAAAGATAAACATTAACCCAGAGTAAAGAGCTGGAAAAAGGTTTTCCAAGTGAGCAGTCCCAAGAAACAAGCCATTCTAATATTTAATAAAGCAGTTTTCAACAAAAAGTTATCAAAACTAATAGGGTAGGATACTTCATACTCATCAAATGATAAAACCACCAAAATTGTATCTCACTTCTAAACATCCATATCCCAAATTCGAGAGTACCCACATTTGTCAGGAAAATTTTACTAAAGATCAAATCACATATTGAACCCCACAAAATAATAGTGTGGGCATCAACACTCCTCTCTCATCAATGGACAGCTTATTGAAGTAGAAAGTAAACAGAAAAACAATAACATTAACAGATGTTATAAACCGGATGGATTTAAAAAATAATACAGAAACTTTTATCCAAAATCAAAAGAGTATATCTTTTCAGTACCTCTCAGAACTTTCTCCAAAATTTATCACAAAATCAGGCACATAGCAAGCCTCACCTGATACAAAAAGACTTAAATAATCCTTTGATTATTGATGATCCTTATCAGATCACCATGGATTAGGATTAAGGCTGGACTTCCACACAATAGATACAACAGAAAGCCTCATGGAAACTGAATAATTCTCTACTAATGATACCTTAGAGAAGAAATATAGAAAGAAATTAAAAGCTTATTAGAATTCAATGACAATAAAGGCATAGCATACCAAATCTTAGGAACACAATGAAAACAATGCTAAGAAGAAATTTCACAGAACTAAGTGTCTTCATAAAAAAATTTAAGAGACTCATACTAACAACAGCACATTTGATAGCTCTAGAACAAAAAGAAGCAAACATACACAAAAGGAGTAAATGGAAAAAATAGTCAAAATCTGAGCTGAAATCAAATAGAAACAAATCAACCAAAGAGAACAATACAAAGAATCAATAAAACAATGAACTAGTGCTTTGAAAAAAATCAAGATAGACAATCTCTTAGGCAAATTAACTAAAAGGCACAGAGAGGATATCTAAATTAACAAATTCAGAAGTGAAATGATAAGACATAATAATAGAAAATGAGGAAATCCAAGAAATCATTGGGACTTATTTCAAAACATGTACATCCAACACTGGAAAGTCTAAATGAAATGAATAAATTTCTAGACAGATAGCAAAGTTAAATCAAGAGCAAATAAACTAAACAGTCGCATAACCCCTCCAAAAATAGAAACAATTGTTAAAAGTCTGGCAATCAAAAAAAAAAAAAAAAAAAAAAAAAGGAAAGAAAAAAAAAAAAGCACAGGACAGGTTGTTTTAGTGCAAAATTCTACCAGACAACATTCAAAGAAGAACTAATGCCAATATTCCTCAAATGATTCTACAAAATAGGAACAGAAGGAACTCTATGTAATTGATGATGAGGTCACAGTAGCCTTGATACCTAAACTACCCAAGATTCAACAAAGAAGGAGAACTTTAGACCAATTTCATTTATGGACCTCTATACAAAAAATGCTCAAAAATTATTGTTAAATGAATCATTTACAAACCATTATTCACCATGATCAAGTAGGCTTCATCCCAGGGAAGCAGAGATGGAACATTTATGAAAATCCACCAACATAATCCACTATATAAATTTATGGAAAAATACAAACTACACGATCATCTTATCAGATGTTGAAAAAGCATTTGCCAAAACCCAATACCCCTTCATGTTAAAAAAAAAATCTTTGAAAGATCAGGGATTCACAGCATATAACTAAACACAGTGAAAACAAGCCAATGGTTAACATCAAAATAAATGAAGAGAAACTTTAAGCAATTCCATTAAAATCAGTGACAAGATAACACTGGCCAATCTCCCCCTATTTATTCAATATAGTTCTTAAAGTTGTGGTTAGAGGAATAAGACAACAAAGGGAGATTAAGAGAATACAAATTGAAAAGGAAGAAGTCAAGTAATCACTATTTGCGGATAATATGTGTTATATATAAGTAATCCAAAAAATTATACCAGAGAACTCCAATATCTGCTAAACAACTTGAACAAAGTGGATGGATATAAAATTAACTCAAACAAATCAGTAGCCCTCCTTTATACAAATGATGAATGGACAGAGAAAGAAATTTGGGACACAATGCCATTCACAATACCCACAAATATATAAAATATCTAGGTGCAAATCTAACCAAGCAAATAAAAGATCTGTATGACAAGAACTTCAAGACCCTGAAGAAAGAAATTGAAGAAGTATTCAGAATATGGAGAGATCACACATGCTCTTGGATCAGTAGGTTTAACATAGTGAAAATGGACATCTTACCAAAAGCAATCTATAAAGTAATCCCCATCAAAATTCAAATACATCTTTTTATAGATCTTGAAAGGAAAATCTCAACCTTCTATGGAATATCAAAAAAAACAGTATAGCCAAAACCATCCTTAAAACAAAAGAACCACTGGAGGAATACCATTCCAGACCTCAAGCTATACTACAGAGCAATAGTGATTAAAACCTCCATGGTATGTGTACAGAAACATACAGGTTGATAAATGGAAGAGAATCAAAGATCCAGAAGTAAACTCACATACCTATAGACAGTTGATTATTGACAAAGCAGGCAAAGTGGAAAAAAGAATCTTTGACAAATGATGCTGGTCTAACTGAATGATTGCATGTAGAAGAATGCAGATAGATCCCTATTTATCATCTTGCATAAAACCCAAGTTCAAGTGGATCAAAGACCTCTATATAAAACAGACACACTTAATTTAATAGAAGAGAAGGTGTAGAATAGTCATAAACTCATCTGTACAGGAGAAAATTTCCTAAACAGAACATCAATGGCTCAGGCCCTAAGACAAAACAATTAATAAATGGGCTTTCATGAAATTGAAAAGCACAGTGTCAGCAGGACAAAACAACAGCCTATAGATTGGGAAAAGATCTTTACTAACTCTACATCATACAGGGCTAATATCCAAAAAATGAAAGAACTTAAGAAGTTAAACTCCAACAAACCAAATAATCCAATTGAAAAATGAGGCACAGAACTAAACAGAGAATTCTCAACAGAGGAATCTTGAATAGCAAACAAGCACTTAAAGAAATGCTCAGCATTTTTGATCATCAGGGAAATGGAAATCAAAATGTCTCTGGGATTCTATCTTAGAGTAGTTAGAATGGCTAAGGTGAAAAAGTCAAAAGGCAGCACATGCTGGTGAAGATTTAGAGCAAGGAGAATACTCCACCATTGCTGTTGGAAATTCAAATTGTACAAACACTCTGGAAATCAATCTGGTAGTTTCTCAGAAAGTTTGAAATAGTTCTATCCAAAGATGCAGCTTTACCACCCCTGGATATATACTCAAAAGATGAACCATCACACCTCAAAGACACATGCTCCACTATGTTTATAGCAGCTTTATTTGTAATAGCTAGAAACTAGAAACAACCTAAATGTCACTCAACTGAAGACAGATACAGAAAATGTAGTTCATTTACACCATATAACACTATTCAGCCATTAGAAACTAGGACTTCATGATTTTTTTCAAGCAAATGGATGGAACTAGAAAATATCATGTTGAGTGAGGTAACCCAGAACCAAAAGGTTATCAGTTGAATGTACTCATTGATAAGTGGATATCAGCTCACAGACCCAAAGAAGTTGCATAAGGAAGACTCAAGCAGGGATGTTAAATTACACTTAGAAAGGAAAGCAAAATAATCATAGGAGGTAGAGGGAAGGAGAAAACTGGGAGGAGTAAGAGAGGACGGAGATGGCAATGGGTAGGTAGGATCAGGTATGGGAAAAGACAGGAAAGAGGTCCAGTGGGGCAAGGGAATAAATGAAAATATGAAGCTGCATGGGAATGTAGGGAAGAGGAGAATTTCTAGGTAGTCCCAGAAACCTGGGATAGGGGAGGCTCCCAGGAGTCAATGTATGTAACATTAGCCAAGAAGCCTAACAGTAGAGACATGGAACCTGAAGAGTCTACCTCCTATAGCCAGGCAGGACTCCCACTGGAAGGATCAGGACACCAATCTACCTGCTAGACACCCAACCTTAAATTTGTCACATTTAAAAGAAATGCAGGGATGGAGCAGAGAATGAATGAAAGTCCAGTCAATACCTGGCGCAGCTCAAAACCTATCCCATGGACAAATACCAATCCCTGATATAATCAATGACACTCTGTTATGCTTGCAGACAGGAGCCTCACATAACTGTCTTCTGAGTGACTATATCCAGCAGCAGAAGGAAACTGAAACAGATACCCAAAGACAAGCATTTGACTTAGAAGGAAGTCAGGGACACCTATGGAAGAGTTGGGGGAAGGTTCAAAGGCCCAGTAGTAGATGGTAACTCCACAAGCAAGCCAACAGAGTCAACAAATCTTGACCCCTGGCAGCTTTCCAAATCTGAGCCACCAGCCAAAGAATATATATGGGCTTGAATGAGGCCCCCAGGCATATATGTAGCAGACAGGTGGCTTAATCTTCATGGCTGCCCTTACTGGCCTCAGTGGGAAGGGATGCCCTAATCTGGCAAAGACTTGGTGTGCCAGGATGGGGGAATATCAGGAGGAAGTCCAACACTCTCAGAGGAGAAAAGGAGGGGAATGAGGAGAAGGGACTCAGAAATAGAAGGGCTAGGATGGGGGGCAGCATTTGGGATATAAACAAACAAATTAATTAAAAAAATAGAAGTAGCCTTCCATTTCCCTTGATGTTTATGTTAGAAAATCTGTCTTTCATGTTCTAGGGAAATAGAAGCCATGACAAACTGAAGAGCCATGAACACTGGACCAGAACTGAGGACACAGTTTACAACTGTGTCTCTCATACTTGGTGAGGCTTTAATAGATGACAGTATCAGAGGTATGTGCCTGAAAGAGGATTGTGGGTACAGTAGCTCACACCTTCAATCTCAGGACTTGTAGACACAAGTAGGTAGATCTCTAAGAGTTCAAGAATACCCTAGTCTACGTAATGAGGCTGAGTCCAACCAGGACTGCACAAGTAGCTTGGTATTCCCAGGAATAAATGACAAGAGACCATGCTCTTAATAAGTTGAGAGGAGAGAATCAACACTTGCGATTACCATCTGACCTATATATGTACTGTGACACAGTTTCCAACTCCATGAGTGCAATCTGACACATAACCCATATATGCATACATATGTGATACAACTCTCCAACTGCCCCTATATGTGTACTCTTACACATTACTCTTACAAACTCCTCAAGACTGTTTTATTTTTTTAAAAAAATCAAGTCTGAAATTAGTAGCTCATTTCTTTAGACTAGTGGTTTTCAACCTGTGAGACGCAACCCCCACATGGGTTGTATATCAGATATCCTGCATATTAGATATTTACATTATGATTCTTAACAATAGCAAAATTACAATCATGAAGTAGCACCAAATGATTTTATGGTTGTGGGTCCAACAACTTGAGGTACTATGTTCAAGGGTAGAAGCATTGTCTAATTCTGTCCTGACATGCTCTGGGGGTCTAGTAACCAAAGAAAGTATTTTGGAAGCTTTCCTTCAGAGAAGTTAGAAATCAGGCATAGCTTTGTTGATAATGGTGAAGGAGGGGAGAGTCTTAAGGGAGTACTTGCCCAACAGCAATAGCTAATGATCTGCAACAGGAATTGACAAAGCAATCCAATATAACAGCTATAAAAATTTTAATGAAGGAATAAATTTAATCAAAGAAGCTAAACTTTACTCTAATGGAAATGTAAAAATAATGATGTAAGGCATTGAAGAGGCTACAAAAAACTAGCGGTTGTGTGTTTATTGGCTATAAGAATCAATGTGGTCAAGTTGTCTATATAACATGGGGGAGCTATGTCTTCAATGGAATCTCATCAAAATACTGACAACACGCATCATGGAACTAGAAAAGGCAGAACTATCATTATATGGAATGTGCACACAAAATATCACCAAATACCTAAACAACACTGAATAGAGGGAACTAGGAAGCTGGGGATGGTGCTGATTGTCTGGGATCCAGCATTGGGAGGCAGAGACTTGAACAGCCAGTGAGACACTGTTGTATGAGTAAGTCAGTAACTAGATGGATAGATGAAACAGAGAAAGAAGTTGTTGCTTTACCTCAAATAACACTACAAAGCTGTGACAAAACTTTTCACCACTGGAACAAATAAACATAAAAACAGAACTGTGAGCCAGAATAGAGAGGCAAGCCACATATACAGAGCCCAGAGACTTTTGACAAAAGTGCTGGACCACACATTGGCAGAAGCCACCTTTACAATAAATAAGATGGGGAAGATTGATATCTCCCTGTAGAAGAATGAAACTAGAAACCCATGTCTAAAACAGTGAAAGCATCATGGGCTGGGTAGCTCAGGGCTGAAGACTGCTAAGAATGACCATTCCCCTTGCTGAGGATTGAAGTGGTTTCCACCATCCCGGGGCTAATTCACGACAACCTACCTGGAATTTCAGCTTCAAAAGACCCAATATACTCTTTCAGTTTTTTCTGTCACCTATGAGAGCATATACACACACATAGACACACTTACATGTACACACATACACACACACACACACACATACACACAATGGGGCAGGCAGCAGACAGAAAGAGTCAAGAATTAAGAAATAATACAAATAAATCTTTAGAAAGTGCAGAGTGGTTTAAAGGCTTACACAGAGCACCTAAAACATAAAACTGTTAGAATAAAAAAAAAAAGACAAAAAAATATGTCAGGATAGTTAAATGAGCAATGTTTACTTTATATGACTAAGTTACGCCATCCAATTCCAGAAAAACCAAGAAAAAAACTAATAAAAATTCATCAATAAGAAGTTCCAATGAAGGAAAGAAGAAAGAAAAAAAAGAAAAAAGAAAATGACCTTCAAGTTGTGAAGGATTACCTCTGTCTTCCAAGCAGCACCTGGAAAATAGATACTTTAGAGCCCACCAGGGGAACAAATGGTCCCCATAAGTTTGGGTGAATGACAGCTCTCATCATCAGGGAAGTGAGGATCATACCAAGAAGAGGACTTCGGCTAACCCTGGATATAATCGTTACTAGCAAAAGGAGAGAGGAAACACTGGAAAGGCAGTTCAGCAGGTGGGATTTTTGTACTGTTCTCCCAGAGGACCTGAGTTCTAATCCCAGCACCCACATCAGTTGTCTCATTATCACTTTGGACTCCATTTGAAATAAATGCCAAAACTATCAAGTGATAGCGAATATGTAGAAAATAGAGAGTGTGTCATAGTATTGGTAGGAAGGAGGGCCAGTCAGTCATGGTAGACAGTAGTATAAGACTTAACTATTCAAACAGAACTGATGCAGGTTGGAAATGCAGCCGTCAAAATGTATTGTACGCGTATGTGAAATTGTCAAAGTAAACGTTTTTAATCACTGATAATATGATAATGGGCTTTATTTCATTAATTAGCATTTCAACCACTGTTCTGGCAAGATTAGAGGAATAACTGCTGAAGCTAGCCTTGCTAGCTTCTGAAGCCTACAGACAATGCTTCAAATTGACCTCTATGAATGTGGATAGATGTGTTGATAGGAGCATCCTAACTGCACAGAGATGGAAGGATGGGCATACTGTGTGGTGCGGTTTAAAACGACATTATACAGTGACTAAAATGAAAACTTTTCCGTGTCATTATATCAAAGACCATGAACAAATTTCACAGATGCATCATTTGATGAAATAAGCCATATAATCCCCTTAAGGAAGTAAAAAAACAAAACAAAACAAAACAAAACAAAAAAAAAAAAACAAAAACAAAAAACAAAAACCTAATCAGTCTATCTGGATAAAGGCTTAAGCACAACCAGCCGTCATAGAAGACGACCGGCTGAGATATTTGCAGTTCCCTTAATGCTAATGTCCTTTACCCCTGATAGGTTTTACATTGCTAACCACATTTTTAACATCGCAGCTGGGAAGAGGGCTCAGTGGTTAAGAGTACTGGCTGTGCAAGTATAAGGACCTGAGCCCAAATCTTCAGTACCCGTGTCAAAGGCGCAGAGTGGGCAGAGATGCCATAGCAATGCTCCTGTAGTAGTGTCCCAGTGAGCTGTGGCTTACTAGTTGCCAGCCTAGCTGCAAATCCAAGGATAGACCTTGTTGCTAGAGATTAAGGAAGAGACTGATAAAATAAGAAAAGAGACACCCACCCTTTTCTGGCTTATGTGCCTACACAGGAAGCTTCATGTGATCGCACACACACACACACACACACACACATGCCTGCAGACACACACATCAAAAAGGACCTTTTCTTATAATTTTATAATTTCACAGAATTTATCAGTATAGTTAATAATTGAAACTATTTTGAAAAATTTAAAGCAAATAAGCATGGTACCGTGTCTATCAACTTACTTCTGATGTTCGATTTCACGTGTCAATTACAAATACAAGTAAACCTTGCCCTTGACCAAATTTTCTTCTTTAAAATAGGATTTCTCCAAAGGAAAAGAGACCTCTGATCTTCTAGGCAACATGTACCACGAAGAAACGAACTGCCAATATTGGATATTCTAAAACTAATTTAAAATTTTAAAATGTCATTTCAATTTAACTGTGCTCTACTCAAAATCATCTGAAGAAAAAGACATTTTCTTCACCTGAAAAGCCAGGCCCTGGAACCGTGAAAACTCTCTTCGAAAGGTTAAAAAAAAAATTCTTTTTACATCTATGGAATGCAGTATTTATTTGAGTCAAGAGAAGAGTCGAGGGCACAAGAATGAAATATCTGGCTCAATATGTGTTAAATAAGGAAGAGAAATTGCATGTGTGTATGTGAGATTGTTTGGACTTTTTCTTTCACAGTTATTTCTGCAGTCATTATTCACCATTTTTCTCTTATGTCCAGTCAGTAACTAATCAATGCCTAAAATGTATAACAAAGAACTGTCTCTGTGTAGCACTGAAAAAATGATCCCAGGCACTTCTACAAATATTAGCCCATACCTCTTTGGTGAGGAAAGTCATTCTAAGGTGCGAAGGTAAAAATTGCAATAAATTCTCATCATATAATTAGATGAGCAGAAAGGATGTTAGAAATAGTTTTGCCCTGTTTCCAGCTTTTGAATCCACAGGTTAAAATTTTATTGTTTTAATTATATGTATGCATATGGGTATTAGGGTTCTCTAGGGAAGCAGACCTGATGGAATGAATATGTTTATCTGTATTAGTATGTTTATTTGTATTAATATGATTATTTGTATTGGAAATTCAAATGTGAAATTGAGTATTAGAAATAAGTTGATAAACATGAGATCATGCTTCTTTATTGCTTTTCAAAATAGTTTCAAATGATTCACTATACTTCTAAATTTCCTAAACTTTAAAGTGAAATATACACAATTTTACAAACATGTAATTGTATGATGTGGAAACTTAAGGGTTCTTTATTTTTTTATTTTATTATTTTTTAATTAGGTATTTTCTTTATTTACATGTAAATTTCTCCTTTCCCAGTTTCCCCTCCAAAAAACAAACAAACAAACAAAAACAACAGGAACAAACCCCTGTTGCCTTCCCCCTCCCCACACCTGCCACCCCACCCTCTCCCACTTATCGGCCCTGGCATTCCCCTACACTGGGGCACCGAATCTTCACTGGGCCGAGGTCCTCTTAAAGGTTCTTTAAAAGTCAGCTATTTTGGATGGTATTTTTCTGGGGCAAACATGTGAAGGAACAGTTTCCTGAAGTGGACACAGGAGAAAGGCTAAGGCAGAGTCATGAAGAAACATTTTGCTGAATCAGATACAGGGGAAATGATGTTCTGGTGAAGCAAGCACATGAAAGGACACTGATGAGGGATTCTTTGCTAATGACACACATGTATTGGTCTGCCTTACACTGGGTAGGTGAGTTGCACTTGTCAGGACTCCATAGAGAGAAGAGCACCAAAAAAACTTCTGGTGGAGTGTGATGCATTCAAGTTAGAAGCCCATGGGGAACAGGGTCTGGACCAGGAGAAAGAACTCCCTTCGAGGAAGAAGATAATTTTGCTGAGACGGGAGTATTCTTTCCCCCACTGCAGTCAGAGTTAATTTAAGGACAGTGCCAAACCCTGTGTCTTTCATCCACGTGAAGTGAGGGGCAGAGAGCCTGCCTACAAGCACACAAGCTACCTGCACTTTGCAAAGAACTTCTCCCTGCTCCATGCCTCTACAGTCAAGACAAAATAAGAGCTGAATACGCTCATGATGGTGTTCCTGGTGGTCTCTTTATTGTTGATCTAGGCTTTATTATGACTTATACAAAAAACTGTCAAAGGCGTTATTGCATTCTTTTTTTTTTTTTAATTTATGTGTTGGGATGAGGGGTGTGTGTTCATGTGTAGGCAGGAATTTATGGAAACCACAAGAAAGCATCAGATCTCCTAAAATCACAATTAGAGGTAGTTGTTAGCTGTTATATTGAGATATGATTGCTGCACTGGAATGATTATTAAGCCTTTTCAGCTTATCACAGTACAACAAAAACTCTAAATCTGTATATTTCATGGTTTTTCAAAACCCCAAAGATGAGAATTAATTCTGGGAGCAAGACCTTGCATTTGTTAAAAGTGCGACTCTCATTTTCGAGTCAGTAGGAATGTGCTGCAGGAGTTCCCAGTGCCAAGGAGTCCAGTCTCCTTGCAGAAAACTCAGTTAAATTGACAATGGAATACCACCCATTTATTATCTGAGGGTTAACATGTCCCATTAAATTGAAAAGATGGCGGTCTTTCTGTAGTGTATCTTTTATAATGATTTTCGAAGTCTTTCCTAGGTCAGAGAAAGTATGTTTTGAGAGAAGTATAGAAGAAGTTCAGACCTAGGGAAGCCTACACATCCACACTCCTATCCATTTCCCCAGAGTTCTTGATGATAAAATACAGAACAGTCCATCAAGCTTCAGAAGAGCCATGCAAGTCAGTCACAGCTAGCTGGGGGATATTCCACTTGAAAAAATGGACAATCTAAAGCAGCTGTGAAGGTCAAGCAAGCTTGCCTGCCTGGAGGCCAGAAAAGCAGGGATGAGCAAAGGCTGAAGGAGGAGGGAATGAAGGCCTCACTTCCATGTTGCTGCAACTGAGCACAGACTGAGCGAGCATATGCCAAACAGACAGACAGTCCAAGAGGGGCTCCTTCAGAAAAGTACTTGCTGTGCAAGTATTAGAAGAGGAGTTTGATCTTCAGAGCTAGGGTAATAAGGACAGGCCTTAAGGTGTGGATCTGTAGTCCCAGTACTGGGTGGGGAGCTTGAGACATGAAGATCCCTGGGGCATACTTGACACCCAGTTTGTCTGAAATCAGCAACTACAGACAGAATGAAAGTCTATCTCAAAGAACATGGAACACAGCCACCCACAGTGGATTTCTAGATTCTACATTATAAGTACTCACATGCATTCACATGCATGTGCACTGAAACATATGCACATACTTGCATATACCACAGCCACATGGCCACAAGGTATGAATTAACAGTAAGTTGACTTTGTCTCCTTGGTGGCTGTATGATCTGTCTCAGGAAGCTAACTTACCTGTTGTACTGGATAGTTTTGTGTGTCAATTTGACACAGGCTGGAGTTATCACAGAGAAATGAGCTTCAGTTGGGGAAATGTCTCCATGAGATCCAGCTGTGGGGCATTTTCTCAATTAGTGATCAAAGGGGTGGTGCAATCCCTGGGCTGGAAGTCTTGAGTTCTATAAGAGAGCAGGCTGAGCAAGCCAGGAGAAGGCAAGCCAGCAAGGAACATCCCTCCATGGCCTCTGTGTCAGCTCCTGCTTCCTGACCTGCTTGAGTTCCAGTCCTGACTTCCTTGGTGATAAACAGCCATGTGGAAGTAAGCCAAATAAACCCTTTCCTCCCCAACTTGCTTCTTGGTCATGATGTTTCTGCAGGAATAGAAACCCTGACGAAGACATCTGTCATACTTTCTAAATGCTCACATAGAGCTAATGTTTGAAGTTGATATGCCATTTCCTCTTTTGAAATGTAATAATAGCAGAAATTTCTAATTAAAAAACATAGAGCCATACTATAGAGTCAAACAAACACTGCTTAAACCAGAAAGCAATGCAGCAAACAAACAGACAAAACAAAACAAAACAACTTTCAGAACCCCTGGATCAGATCCAGGTAGGGACAGATGAGTCTGACCCACGCTGTATTACTAGGAATGGCACTTTCTCACAAAAGATGGAGGGAAAAAGAAAACAAACAAACCAAACAAACAAACAAATAAATAAAGACCCCCCCTCAGGATCCCAGAGTTGAACTCAGAGCATATAACGATAGGATGGGCAATATCTACACTCAATGAACCAAAAAAAAAAAAAAAAAAACAAAAAAAAACAAAGACTCAAAGCCATGAACCTGGGAAAAGGACTGATAAGGACAAGGTGGGACAGCGATTGTGTTGTGCCCATTCAGGATCTCAATAATCCAAAGACCACCATGAAGCCGATGCTGATGCAATTGTGCACTAGGGTCTCTTTTTCATTCAAGCTCAAGCTTGGGCTCACCACAGACCCGGATGCCACAGGACTGGAGGGTAAAGTCCCAGCACAGTTCCAAGCCAGCATTTATGCAGGCAAGCAAACAAGTACAGGGGTTTCAGCTTGGCATACATCTGATTGAGGGGCTACTGTTGCCCTTTAAAATAATGGGCTGATGCTGGAAGCTTAAAACCTAAACTTAACTTCTGCTTTCCTCCTAATTTGTGGTTGTTAGGGAGTGACTTGGAAACTAGTGCTAGGTGCAGGGTTGTTGAGGAATAACCTGGAAACTAGTGTTAGATGTAGGCCTGTTGGAGAGTAGCCTGGAAACTAGTGCGAGGTGCAGGCTTGGTCAACTCCAATTTAGCCTTACCTCAGGTTCTCTAAGATGTAGCCTGAACCCAAGATAGAGGTGGTCTAGTCTCTCAGTAGCAAAGAGAAGGAGAAAAGAGAAAAGAGGGAGACAGTAATCAGAACATATTATGTACATGGATATCTATGTATGAAATTGTCAGACAACAAAATTCATTCTAAAATGGAGGGTGTGATTACAAAGCTTTTACTTAGAAAACAAAAGTACATGAATACCTCCTTGCCAATCACTGCTTGGCAACCTGGCGCATATTCTAGCTAACCACCCAACAGTGACTCATTCTTTATCTGAGACCTGGCAATCATTCTAAACTGAAGCCTACACAGTTGGCAAATCCTTGATGTCATCATCCTATTCTCAAACACTTAGGAAGTGATAGTAACACATGCATTTTAAGCATGGCTTAGTGGATTTTTACATGTCTTTCAGCCATTTACATCTTCTCTTTTGTGAACTCTCTTTGCTGTTCCCTGCCTTGTTTTTCAATTGGGCTTTTCATTTTCCTGGTGCTTCATTGTTGGAGTTCCTCACGTATCCTACACAAAAATGTCCTGGCAGATATATAGCTGGTAAGTATTTCCCCCATTATGTAGGGTTTCCCTTAGGAGTCCATTGCTGCGCAGAAGCTTTTGAGGTTCAGATGGTCTTGTTTGTAGCGTTTGGTCTTATGGCCTTCATTACTAGGGTCCTCTGCTGGAAGTCTTTTCCTATGCCTTTACATTCAGATATACCTCCTACATTCTCCTCTATAGAATTCAGGCCATCAAATCCTATGTGGTAGTTCATTATCTAATTGGAGAGATATTCAAATTCAAGCCAGACCAAACCTCGGCGTAGAGAGAAGTAACCATGAACAGTTTATCTGAAAGTGATTGCTGCTGACAGAAGCGTTAGTTTTCTTTAAGACAGTTGCCTCTGGTGAGTAGACCACACTCCAGTGGAAGGTCATCCATCTAAGAAAATATGGGCAATACAAGTTGAACTTGCTGGATGAAAAAAAAAAAAAGACACAAATTTGAGTGGGTGGGAAGAGGTGCATCCAAAAAATGTTTAGGAAGAAGGTGAATATGGTCAAAATGTATTAGAAATTTTTCAACAAACTAAGATGAACAAAATAAAGCAACAAAAGATGTCTCAGTGGTGAAGAGCACTTGCTTCTCCTGAGAAGAACTCAGTTTCAGTCCCAGTACCACATCAGTGACCCACAGTTGCTTGTAGCTCTAGGTTGAAGGGAGCTCACTCTTTCTTTTTGCCTCCAATGGCACCCACATACATGATTGGGCATTCCCCAGGAAGATACAGACTCCCAAACACGTATACATATAAATGAAAAACTCTTTTAAATATAAAACATAACATTTAAGAAATATTTTCCTGGCACTGTTTCTAAGTCCTCTATTTAACTCAGGATCACTGTCTCTTTACTGTAATTTCTAAATATTAAAAAATAATTATTCTACATCCCTTACATAATTAATAAATTAATTTAAAGTAAAAAATGCAACTTGTAAATTCAAAATGTGTGCAAATGAAGGTTGAACATGTATAATCTCTTCACACTGATGCATAATACCTTGATGCTTTATAGTTCTGCTGCTGAGAATGAGAAACTGAGATAAGTGTAGGAAATATGAAAATTAGCAAAATATTAGTATCAGAATCTGTAAGACTTCTTAGGTGCCATTTTACATATTAGCTACTCAAATTGTTAAAAGTCCTTGCAATGTTTCTGACATTTCTTGTGTAGCTATTTCTTCTGCAAGAAAGCATTCACTCCTGGGAGGAAACTTTCCAGGACTCAGGAAAGAAATGAAATTCAGAGAGCTTAAAGAGTAAACAAGACTTAACAGCTTCTGAGAAAAGATGCACAAGACCTCTCTTCAAGTTTTATAAAAAGTGAGTAATGGCAAGGGCAAAAGAATCTTCAGTAGAGCTGCCTGCAAGTTGTGTATTAATTGATCTCCGGAGTGTAACTGCCGTCTAGTCACCCATACACCTATAGCAATGTGATAAACTCACTGGTTCACTTGAGTGGAACCTTTGCTCTTGTCTGATGTGAGTAAACATTTGTTTACTTTTCCCCAGAAAATGTTCCACATTTTATACTCTCTTGAAATTTATGGATAGTATTTAGTGGAGTGTTTCCTGTTTTCTTAGAAACATATTTGTGGGGGATGTCGAAGTCAGCCTTGTGAAGGAAAAAGTGTGATGGAGAGCAAAGAGAAACAGGCCCCTGCAACTTCACGAAGAGTCCTGATCTGCTACACCCAGCATTAGATCTAAATTGGCTCCCAGCATGCCACGGGGACAGCAAAATGGAACTGGGGTCAGGACAGTGACTACTTTTTCTATTTTCACTGAAATGCTCACAGGGGAGGGTACTCTACTCACTCCTGAGTTACCTCACTAGGCTGGAATTTCATTGGAGCATGCCGAAGTTGTGGTGAGATACAATTGGCCAAGGATTTAGGAGTTTGGGATTGGCTCAAAGACTGTAAATGAGCTTGTGTGCTGGACAATAAACTAGATCTGTACCCTGATGCTGGCCTCTGCAGGAGGATTTACCAGGATTCATAACATGACTCCATTACCTTTCACCTCCCATCTTCCATCCTGTTCCTATACATATTTTAATATTTTTAATATTAAATATTTTAAACATCGTTAAAATTATTAGTGATGATAGTAGTGTCATACTTTGTTCTGCTGATGCAACAGTTCTTCGTTGTGACTCTAGAGTAAGGGAACTTAGGTTCTAGGACATACAACTTTTCTCATCAACCTGCCCTCTCCTTTCTCTGCTCCATTCAGCTTTTGCATGAATGTGTTTCCTATTTAATCTTTATTTCAGAGTCAACTGGAACTGTGGTATTTCTTCCCAGAGCACATCATAGACTCCACTGGCAGCACATACTTCCACCTCCTACACTGTGCTTCCTGCTATGATGATGATGGACTGAATCCTAAAACTGTAAGCCAGCCCCAATTAAACATTCGCCCTTATAAGAGTTGTCTTGGTCATGATGTCTCTTCACATCAATAAAACCGGAACTAAGACACCTACTAATCACAACAGTGAGGAGTACAGGAAGACACACCCAAATGCACAACAAATAGCTATTTAATGGGGCTTAGGCCCCTGTCAGCTTATGATGAAATAATCTGACCATAGAGGGAGTTAGGAAGAAAAGAACTTATTTGATTTATACTTCCACATTGTAATCCATCACTGAAGGAAATCTAGATAGAAACCTAAGCAGGGCTGCAATCTAGAGGCAGGTACTGATGCAGTGGAGATGAAATAATCCTGTTAATTTGCTTTCTCAGCCTGACGTCTTCTAGAGCCCAGGACCAACTGCCCAGGGATGTCATCACCTACATCATTTTGGGCTTCTGTATCAATCACTAAGAAAATGTCTCACAACCTGGCCTTAGATAGAGGCATTTTTCCCAATGGATATTTCCTCATTTGAGATAACTCCAACTTGTGTCAAGTTGGCATAATACTAGCCAGCAAAATTGAGCTCTTGTCAACTTAACACACAAATACTAGATTGTTAAGTTATGACCATTCTTTTCTTGTTCTTCTCCAGCTTCAGCTGACTGGCATCCATTGTCCTCAGAAAGCAAATATTTTACATTAGTGGTTCTTTTACCTTGCTAATCTCAGCCTATTTTTAAACCCCAACAAATAAGAATTGCCGATTCTTAACTCAAACCACCCAGTAGAGTCTTTGCTTCCTTGTGAAACTTTACAAGCCAGGTCTACATTCTCTGCACTGCTCTCACATTCTTAGCTTCAAATCCTTTTTTTACAGAACAGCTCACTGAGCTCTGAACACTTAATGAATTTTAGAGTTGTAAGTTCCAAACCTCTCCAAGATCATATGATCAGGTCTGTCACAGCAATATCCCACTATCCTGGGGTATCCAACTTGTTTTAGTAAAGGTTACTGTTGCTATAAAGAAACACTGACTAAAGGCAACATGGGAAAAAAAAGAGATCAGTTGGATAATACTTTGAGATAATGATGCATTACTGAAAGAAGTCAGGATAGGAATTGATGCATTCCTGGAACCTGGAGGCAGGAGAAGATGCAGAGGACACGGAGGGGTGCTGCTTATGGCCTTGCCTAGCCTACCTTTTTAAAGAACCCAAAGGATCATCATTAGCCCAGGAATGGCACCAAATAAAATGGACTGGGCTTTCTCCCCTAATCACTAATTTAAGAAATACCTCACATCCAGGTCCTTTCTGATAACTCTGGCTTGTGTCAAACTGACATAACACTAGCCAGCCAGCACAGGACCGTTCAATAGGAGTGAGTTTGTACCTAGAATTGTAAACTTAGCAAACTACTTGTGGCCAATGAAGCCAGTGAATCTAGATAAGCTAGCATTGCCACTTTCCTAAACCAAGATAATTCCTAACCACATTCCAAATACTTATCCTTATACCAGAAATAAGTGTAATTCAGTCCCTCATCAACAAAGAAGTTTTTGCAGCAGATGGAGATCACTATAGAACTCTACAACTTGTCAAAACGCAGAGACCAATGCTCTGTGGGGTTCCTTGTCACAAGTGATACATCTGCAATACAACAGGTACAGTTAAGGCTCTGGGAACACTGAAGATGGGACATAAATTTTCTAAGAATCAGAGGACCATACATCTTCTGTGAGATGATATCTTCTACATGTGACAGGGAGCTGCACCCATGGCATCTTAATAATACCTAAAGCAGACCTACACAAATGACAATACCTGTTGCTATGCCAACCAGAATGGTGCAAATCTCTCAAGGCCTTTCCTCTAGATGAAGAGCTACAGGCAGTTAATGACAATGTGGAGAATGAGGGTCAGTCTTTATCAGGAAAGGTCCACTTAGTTAGTTATCCAATATTAAATGATTAGCCTTAAAAATATTTTGATTGGAGTAATACCAAATGGACTTAGATGGTGGTATTTATATACTTACATCAACATATGCACACATAGACAAAAATAATAATTAAGGAAAAAATAGAAAAAAAAATTTGGAGGATCTCATTGCTAACATCATGCAAAGCCTGTGGTGATGGATGGGCAGGTCCACAGACCTGTTGCCAGGGCAACAGCCACCACATTCCCAGAATCCATTGGGCTCACCTCCTACCTTTACCTGGGCCATATATAACAACCCATATATATATATATATATATATATATATATATATATATATATATGGAACATTCCTCCATCTTTCTCTCTCTCTCCCACTCCTCTCTTTCTACGTCACTTCCCCTTCTCACCCTCTCAAATAACCTCTTACATGTGTAACTGCTTGGGCCTAGTGTGGTATTTTCTGATGCGAACGCCGCTTTAACACATCGCTCTTGCCCAAATATTTTAATTCAAATTGTCTAGGGTGTGATTCAGCATAAATATTTCATAATTACTTCACAGGTGACATAAAAAGGCAGACAGGTTTGCAAGCCTCTCACCTTAGATTAAAGAACACCTTACACTTCAGCATTAGAACAAAGCCACTTCCTAAGTATCAATAAACACATTCAGTTGATCTCAGAGGGTCCAAGCATGCATGGTACTTCAAAGAATTACATAAAATTCTCCTTGAAATATATATATGTATATGTACATTTATGTACATATGTGCATATATGTACAAATGTGTATATATGCATATATACATATTTATATAATTTTGTTTCAGAATGCTATACCTATCTTCCTCCAAAAGTGATTCCATGTATGCCCCTAAATGTATTATATTTTAGAAATTGAATGATAGCACCTGAGAAAATATATAAAAATCTCAAAGAATAATTTTGACGTTTGTTTTTAAATGTATATCATACATAGAGGAAGAGTGAGATACATCACAGGTGGATGGGAAAGGAAGAGAATATGAGCAACAGCTGGAGTGTAAGAGATCTTTAGAGAGATATGCTATATTAACGGAAAAGAAAAAGTAATTTTGAAAGTAGAAGTCTCTCGTCTACCCCTGGCTTTCTTTCCAGGTATTAAAGTTGACTGTTCATTTGACATTCAAAGATGCAGTTTTCTCTTTGACTCATAGTGGTGTGTGTACGGAATTCCTGGGACTGTGAACCATGCTGTCTTCTAAATTTAGATAAGAAGCTATGTAGTGGCCATCAAAGATTAACTGACCAACTTAGCACATCTAATCATTACTGCTGATGTGTTTATCAATGTCATTAACTGTCTGTTCTCCCCAAATACATCTGATCAAATAATTGTTCGTGTCAAACTAAGCAGTAAAAGAACCACCACTCTAACCAACTCCCCCCCCCAGCCCCCAGTGTGTGGTGGGTTGCATACATGCAAGTTCCTGTATATGCTTGGATACATGTGTGTGTGTGTGTGTGTGTGTGTGTGTGTGTGTGTGTGTGTGTGTCTACGTGTGTGCATCTGCAGATGGATGCTGAAACACAACCTATGGTGTTACTCTTAAAAAGAATTACAGTTTGTTTTTGAGACAGGTTCTCTTATTGTTCTGGAACTCACCAGTCAGCTAGGGGAGTTGGCTGGATAATCCTAAAGTTTGGGCCTGTGTCTGTTTCTGCCCCCTCCTCCCTGCCCCACCCCGCCCAGTGCCAGGCTTATAGATGTGCACCCATCTCACTTAGCGCCCTTTAGACATGAGTTCTTGGGATATATTGAAGATACTCATGCTTGCAAGGCACGCACTTCTGAACTGATATAACTCCCTATTCCCATGACTTTTTTTTTTAACAGCATATGAATTTATTTAGACTACTGAGTTGAAAATCCTACTCAGGTCATAGGCTTAGTGTGTTACCATTCCTATGAGACAATGCTGTTGGTGACAAATAAGACAGCGTTTCTCTGAAATCTGGAAAGAACACGATTTTGAATTAAACAAAAATTTCATCACATGTGATTTAAGTAATTTTAAATGTATAGGAATTAATGACAAAATGTTCTCAGAGAAATGAAATAGAAGTCAGGGTACTTTAATTAGCTCTTTCATCATTGATTTAAGAATCCATAATACCAAGGTGCAACATATGTTTCCTAAATGTGACAAAATAAAATAATTACATGTCATTTAATGTTTCTGACTCTAAATCAATTTAATCTTCCCTTTTTTATACTCAAGAGTTTTCCTAAAGGATTAAAATACATAAGATGTTTTAAATAATACATAAGCAGATGTTTCCATAATCCCTCTAAAAGACTAGACAGAAACATTTTTTCATTCTAATTTGTGAATAATTTCATTTCTTATTTGCATTTTAGAAATAATTTCAAATTAGTTCACTAATTTCTGATGCTTTTTCTGATTTCTAAGGTTTCTTCTCCAAATTCTTGCCGTATCTTAACGAATGGAAAAGAGGTCGACACTAGACACTAACTAACTGAACTCACACTTCTCATTGCCTCTAAATGAGATAATAGAGCAGCTCTTAAGGGAACCTGTGAATTGACTCCAGGTCTTGTAGGGAAGATTCTGCAAGTTAGGCACTCCAAAAGCGACCGGAGACTTCAGATGAATCACACAACTAAGGGAAACTTGGGCTTTGAACACGAATCACCAGCAACTTAGTGTGACCCCTAAGTAGCAATATTGGTTTTCAGACACAGGACTTTTCCTGGAACATGCAACTGATCTGCTTCTGTTGGATCCCGTGTCATTTAGCATAGAGGCAGAAAATGATACCTCCTAGAATTATTAAGAGTGGAAGAACAGAAAGCACGCTGGTTTCTGTTCTCAGTATTTAATGAAAATGTGTCGACGGGGTATTTGTGACATTGCAATAATTGCTTGAGATTTCAGCATCCTCTAAATTGAATCATCATGACATTCCTGGTGAGTAGTCACTGTGCAGACTGCTGTCTTCTTCTTTGATGCCTTGAACTTCTCAAGCAACACAATCCTTTAAAGTAAAGAGTGTTTGCCACCACCCACTGGGACACGTTTTCACCAGGCTGATGGTGTAGGGTTTCCTGATAATAGATATCATAAATTATTTACAAAGGCCGGTATTACATCTCAACAGCCAGCCATATATCTAAACTGGCTCAAACAGATATCAATCCAGCATTCCCCGTGACTGGTCACTGAACTCCTTCCCATACACCTCTATTGAGATCAGGTCCCAAAGCTTCTCAGTTTGTCTTCCCTGGGCAGAGTTCAGAGACGCTTCTCAGAAGAGTTGCCTGAAGTAGCTTTTAGATGATACCAAAAAAAAATAAAAGTTCAGAACTTCTTCAAAGGAAGACAACTGCTGATTTGGGTAATGGAAACTGAGTGCACTTCATGCACTCAAGTTGACATAAGAGTCAGAGAGCACAAGGTACAGTGGAGAGATAGAGTGGTATGTAGAAGGGACTGCTATTCACATGAAGCAGGAACATCTATGATTACAAGTTCTCTGAATTAGAAACTCATTCAACCCTCTGACTTTGTTTTTTGTTTGTTTGTTTGTTTTTGTTTTTGTTTCCTTTTTTAAAAATTTATTTACAAAATCTCCTTTCCCAGGTTCCCCTCCAAAGTGGGGGAAAAAAGAAAGAAAAGAAAGAAATAAACAAAAACTAAAACAATCCCCTGTTCCCTCCTTCTGCTCATAATCCCACCCCCTCCTGCTTACTGGCCAAGTCAGTCATCAATGAGAGGAGAGGACCTTGGCCCTGTGAAGATTCTATGCCCCAGGGTCGGGGAATGCCAGAACCCTCTGACTTTGTAAGATAAAAATCATCATTCTCACCTCACAGAAGTGAAAGAAACCTGGTGAAAAAGAAATGAGACTTCTTTCAGGTAAACAGCTCTGTCAAATTGGGCTGTCCTTTGTGCAATGACACTTGAATGGTTGATCCTCACTTCAAACATCTGGTCTTCTTGGTGACAAACACAATGGGTGAGATTAACTTAAAACTAAAACTGAACCAATATTTAATTCTTCTTGGCATCTCCCTCTCATTTTTCTACCAATCATCCATCAGAGATCCTTAGGTCTACTTGGGTAAGAACTGTAGGCCAGCAAAAAGAAGGCCTTACAGTGCAAGTACTTGGCAATTTCTGTGATCCTGAGTTCCTGATAGCAGTAAACAGAAGCATGTGGTATGCACTCGCAGTGTGTATGGAATTTAAATTGAAAAAGAAAATATTATTATATTTATTTTATTTGTATGTGTATATGCGAACACGTACATGTTGATTCTTCCTTGAACACTTGAGGAGCTCAAAAGGAACACTGGAGATCTGGAAGTTAAATGTAGATGAAGGGATGGTAAACTGACGTGGGAAGACTCTCCCTGAATATGTGTGGAACCATGCCATGGGCTAGTGTCTTAGACTATATTAAAATGAAGAAAGAAAGATAACCACCAGAATTTCTCTCTCTGCCTCTTGAATTTGAAAGCAGTGTGTATCATGCTTCTGCATCCATGACTTTCTGCATCCATGACTTTCATAAAATGATAGACTGAATTCACAAACTGTGAGCCAAGACAAGCTGTTAGTTCCTTAAATTGCAATTGTCTCCTTTGTTTCAGAGCATCAAGAGAAATAACTACTACAACCTGAAATATTCTGCCACCTAAATGATGAGAAATCAAGACAAGACCCAAAAAAATTTGTGCTTCAGTTTTGTGCCTTGTTAGTTTATAAGCCTGTTGTATTTGGGAAGTAAATATGAGACCCTTGACTTTCAGATTTAAATTAGGTTTATCCTCATTGTATCCCCTGATTTTTAAAAATATGAATAAGATTGCAATAAAATGTTAGTAGTAAGATGAAAGAAAAAACTTGGTTTCTCTCTTGTTTTGCTATTGCAAAGCACCACTGTTATAACACACTATTGTTTTGACTGTTCATAACAACCTTTTTCTAGCACATTAAAGTATGACTCTAGGTAAGCCCAGTTATTTTTATGGCCAGGAAAATACTAGGAACTAATCTCATTGAATTTCTCTCGCCTTCATTAAAGTGAACAATATTGATAAGCTTTTAGTATTTAATTATAGTCTCTTATTTTAAATTATATAGCAGAATTCATGTATAATACAGGGAGTGGATTTATATCATTGTGGAAAAAAGCTTGTATCTCTTTATTTTTTATTCACTAATCTTTAACATGTAATTAGTGCCCTACCAATAGAAAGGGCATCCTGGACACTGGACACATGAACCTAGAGAAAGGACTTCCTATAAGCTCATCCATAAACTCACAGAATGAAAATCCTTGGCCCAGGATATAGTAACACATAGAAAGGATACTAGTTCTTGGGTACAGGATTTTCTGACCTTGCATATAAATAAAAATAAATTATGTAATACTTCAGAGAAAGCAATGAAAGAATATATTGGACAGAATAAATAACATCATATTAATTTTGACTAAAAATAATTTTCACATTTTAGGGATATGGCTCAGTGGGTAATAGTGCTTACTACACAAGCACGAAAATCTGAGTTTTGATCCCAGTCCCCATGTATAAAGCCAGGCATGGCTTTCTATGACCTTAACCCCAGGGCTAAGGAGAAATAAAAACAGATCTCTGAGAGTTTCTTCATACAAAACCTTGCTTCAGGCTCAGTGAGAAACCCTGTTAGAGTGCAGAGTGAGAACAGGACACCAGAGTTCTTCTTCTCACCTCTGGATGGATGCACCTAAATACATGTACATATACCACACATACACACAAAAGAAAAATGAAAAAAATAGCCCTGAAGATAGATGGAAGGGAGTTTAGTATGATGATAACAGGGCAACTGGTCCATATGAGGAGATGCTCTGGAAGGTACGTACTGAATTTTCTTATGGTTCTTGGAAGCAATGAAAATAGTTCATGAATTATGAATATCAAATCCCTTCAACTCAATAACTCAGTCCTTTTCATACAATACATTCAGTCGTGTATATATTGAAGCACAGAATATTTTTTTCTTGGCTCTGTAGAAGTTTAAGATATTATATCCTTCACATAAACTGACTGCATCTCATTTCCTCTAACCAAGTGCTTGCTCTCTCTCTCTCTCTCTCTCTCTCTCTCTCTCTCTCTCTCTCTCTCTCTCTCTCTCTCTCTCTTTCTCCCCACCCAAGGGAACTTTGGGATATAGCTTAATACTGCATATAGAAGGGGAAAAGCAGATGTGGTATTTATTGAAGTCACAGAGGTGCTTGAATTCTCTGATAATTTACTCTGACTTCTTCGGTCCCTGCCATATCTAACGGTATTCTCTAAGCCTATCATTCATTCAGAAAGGACTTTTGTTTAAGATCAGACAAAGAGCCAAAAATAGGTTATTGAAGGTCATTGTTAAAAAAACAAAATATTACCTTATAAAAGTTAATGGCCTCCAACTTGCTATGTAGTTTAAGATGACCTTGAACTTCTGATCTTCCTGTGTCTACCCTCAGAGTGCTAAGATTATAGCCTATGCCATGAAATTTTATATAATGCTGGGGATGGAATTTTATGCATGCTAGGCAAACACCCTGCCAACTGAACTCCATCGCCAGCTCTGATGTTAGCAATATTTACTTATCGAAGATAAATAAAGATAAAAATAAAGATTAAAAATTATTTATCAAAGATATTCCTGTAGGCATATGTACTTGAGTGGTTTTGATTCCTATACTCAAATTCTCCCTTACGGTTAGAAAGAAAAGAGCTCATGTTTTTTGTTGATAGATACAAGTAATATAATTACTTCGGTATGCAAAATACAACTAACTATGTAAGTTTGAAAAGAGATTCTCCAAGTTTGCATTTTTATACCTGTCTCTCAATGCCACATGTATTGTAATAAGAAATGAGTAAATAAGTGACATAAAAACATTTGGTACATGACTTAAATTTCACTTGTAAGAAAGCCTATGACCTATGCAATACACTTTTGACAGACTGAGAGGGGAGGATGTTGTGAGTCATAAAGGAAAGAACAGTGATATTCTGCAGATTAAGAATGGTAACTGACATCCTCAGAGAGGCGGATGGAAGCAGATGCAGAAATCCCCAGCTAAATATTCGGCTGAGAGATATACTAGGTTGGAAGTCTCCACTGGGACCCTCCCATTGGAGCTCAGGGAACCCTGCAGAAGAGAGGAAGAAGAAATTGTGGAATCCGGAGTAGTCCAGGACACCAGGAGAGAGCATGCTGCTAAGCAGATGCTATGCATTAGGGGAATGCCAGGGCCCATAAGTGGGAGAGGGTGGGGTGGCAGGCATGGGGAGGGGGGAGGCAAAAGGGGTTTGTTCTTCTTGTTTTTGTTTGTTTGTTTGTTTTTTGGAGGGGAACCTGGGAAAGGGAATATTTACATGTAAATAAAGAAAATATCTAATAAAAAAAAAGAAGGAAAAAAAAAAAAGAAATAAACTAAGCAAGGCTCATAGGGTCCATAGATACTGAAGCAGCAACTGTGGAGCTGGAATGGCTTTCTGTTAGGTCCTGTGCATCTATGTCATGGCTTTTGGCTTGGTGTTTTTGTGGGACTTCTGACAATGGGCTGATGGTGTTTCTGATTCTTTTTTCTAATATTGAGACCCTTTTCTTCATATTGAGTTACCTTGCCCAGCATTAACGTGAAGGTTTGTGACTGGTCTTATTGTATCTTGTTGTGCGATGTTCAGTTGATGTGTCCGGGAAGCCAGCTCAATTCTGGAGAATGATGAGATGTAGGAGGCATGTCTGGAGAGAGGGAAGATAGTGGGAACGGTGAGAACTGGAGTTAGGGGAAACTGTGGTCAGGATGTATTGTATAAGACATTTAAAAAAAAATGATGACTCTCTCTCTCTCTCTCTCTCTCTCTCTCTCTCTCTCTCTCTCTCTCTCTCTCTCTCTCTCTCTCTCTCTCTCTTTTCCTGGACTTACACACAGCTGAGAAACAGCCCTGACATGCAGTTTTTACTACTGTGTAATCAAACAGACTGAACAGCCAAACTTCTCTGTGGCCACATGCTGTTGCTAGTGGCAGTTGCCACATAGGACAGAATTGCTAGGTTGGAAGGAGATGGAGACAAATCTGTTCTGCTCACCCTCAGAAGAAGTGAGGATGGGTTTCTACTGATTCGGACACTGTTTAATTTAGCTAAACAGAGAAATTGTGATTTTTTTGTAAGCAAGACCGTGGTTTTTATTTTGTTTTGTCATATATGTGGTTATAGCTAATTTGGGATTTCCTTGGGGGTAAAAGTGATTAGTGTGTACCTCTCTTGAGAAACACTATTCTCTCAGGACCCCATTATAGTTTTGAGAAATTACTCCCGAAAGGGATACGTGAATAGCTAGTAATTTATGTTCCTATGAGCTATTAATCATTCTAAATACCAATGGATCATTGAATGTGTTTTAGTATGAACTGCACTGTTCGAGTCAGAGGGAGAAAGCACACATTGCCCCATGCATTTGTACTTGGCTCCCACGATTTTCACTTATGAGCAGATAAAAAGCAAACCAGACATCTTATTCCCTGTTGGCATGTGGTCCAAATAGGTTTAGCAGCCAAATACACTGCTACTTTGATTCCAGATTCATTCACACATTCAATGAAAATGAATTAAGTGTTTACAATACAATAAGCAGTTAAGAAAATAATGTATCTCTTCATTGTTCATAAAAATCTATTGATGAAGAGTAAGGGTTCAAAACATTATTTGTTAGAAGGTTGAAACCAAGCAGAGAGAGAAGTATCTTAGGTGGAGACAAGATACTAATATTTAATAGTTGGCAAGGTGGAGTTAGGGAGAGAGCTTAGTAAGTAAAATGCTTGCCACATGAGTACCAGATCAGATCTATCCAACCATTGGATTCTGGTTGGAATGTGAAATTCCTCCCCTAGTCTTACCTGTGAGAATACTTGGCTGCTTTTAGGGTCACTGTTGGCAGAGGTTATGGCAGCTTAAGAAGATGTAGCTGTGCTGGAGAAAGTGTATCACTGGAGACTGAGTTTTATAGCCTGGCCCCATTTCCTGGTCTCTCTCATCGCTCCCTTTATGAGAATTAATATAATCAGCCAGGTTCTGGCTCCCATACTTTGTCCTATCTGGCTGTTCTCATGTATTTCCCTCATGATAGGTAAAAATCCCTGTGGATAAATAAGCCCAAATAGATCTTGTTTCCCTTAACTTATTTTTATAAGAATATGTTATCACAGCAAAAGAAAGAAAAATGGAAAGCCAGAAACAGGGTGCTTTTCTTTCATTCTCATACTAATAAAATAGAGAAAGTAGTTGAGATAAATGTGTATATTGGACAATCATAAGGCAATAGCTATAACAGGAAGATATAACAACCCTAAATGAGCATCTGCCCAATATGAGAAACATAAACTACATGAAGTGAAAATATAATACTGTAAGGACATAGACATCATCACCATTGCAGACTTCCATATTTTCCTAGACAAATGATCAAATGACTAGAAATTCATCAAGAATAAGGATCTAAGTGGCAAAGCAGATCAACAAACACATGACGCAAACATGCCTTAGTCATTTGAAAACCCTGAAGACAAGAACAAGAAGACATTCAACAAGACAGTCTATATAGGCAGACACAATGAATCCTCAACAACAACAACAACAACAACAACGACAAAACATTTACATTTAAATATGACATAATGCATCTTTTTCTTATGATGGAAGCAATATGAAAAGAAAAGTAGTAATAATGTATGTAGGAAATACATAGAAGTGAAAGCAAGAGAAATGCAAGAGAGATGCTGAGTGGTGGGAACACTTGCAGTCTAAGTATGAAGATGAGAGTTCACATCCCCAGAAAGAACAAAAATGATAGCTGGGTATGGTTGTTACCTGTAACCCCAGCATTCAGAAGGTAAAGATGGGTATTTAGCAGAAGCTGGTTAATAACTATAGCCACATGGTTGCCCTATGGTTTCAACTGAGAGACTCAGTCTCAGAGAATAAGGTGGAAAGTGATTAGTGAAGAGATCCACTGTCAAATTTTGGCTTCAACATACACCCCCATGTGAATGTGCAAGCACTCATGCACTCAACAAATGTACACACACAGAAAGAAGAAAATGTAGAGAGAAACAGAGTAGCTAAAGAAAATAACCTCTAAATCACTCATGAGTCTCATAAATTTAAAAAAGATTGATTGGGAAGTGGATATTGTTAAGCTATCACACATGACATATGCAAGCTCAGTGCACTCTTTAACAAATGCCCAATAACATTTTTTTCATGAATGAAAAATCACACTTTCTAAGATAAGTCAAGCACAAAAAAAGACTCCATAGCCAAAGAGATGGATTAATATAAAATTAAATGAATCATATTACCTCATATAAAGTTACATTATGAATCTATAGTAATTAACCAGTATGATGCACACATGTTAGAGTTTAATAAACAATGGAACAGAATAGGGGAAAACATATTATATGCAGGTTTCATGGTTAATTATCTGTGATAAATTTATGAAATAACTAAATACAGCCTTTTTTTCTTTTATTGGATGCTTTCTTTATTTACATTTCTAATGTTATCCACCTTCCAGGTCTCCCCCCTTGAAATCCCCTATCCTCTCTCCCCTCCCCTGGCCTTTATGAAGGTGCTCCTCCAAACACCCACTGACTCCAACCTTCCTGCCCTGACATTTCCCCTAAACTGGGGCATCAAACTCCCTCAGGCCCAAGGGTCACTCCTCTCACTTATGTCCAAAAAGGCCATCTTCTGCCACATATACGGCCAAAGCCATGGGTTCTTACATGTATTATCCTTTGGTTGGTGGTCCAGTACCCAGGAGCTCTGGGGGGTCTGACTAATTGACACCATAGAGCACGGGTCCTTATTACATGTTGGAGCATCTTCTGGGTATATGTCCGGGAGTGGTATAGCTTAGTCCATCAGTACTATGTCCAATTTTCTGAGGAACTGCCAGACTGATTTCCAGAATAGTTGTATGAGCTTGCAATCCCACCAGCAATGGAGAAGTGTTCCTCTTTCTCCACATCCACAAAAGCATCTGCTGACACCTAGTTTTTGCCCTTAGCCATTCTGACTGGCATGAGGTGGAAACTCGGGGTCATTTTGATTTACGTTTCCATAACGACTAAGGATGTTGAACATTTCTTTAGGTGCTTCTTAGCCATTTGAGTTTCTTCAGTTGAGACTTCTCTGTTTAGCTCTGTTCTCCATTTTTAATATGGTTATTTGGTTCTCTGGAGTCTAGCTTCTTGAGTTCTTTGAATATATTAGATATGAGTCCTCTATCAGATGTAGGGTTGGTAAATAACTTTTCTCAATATGTTGGTTGCTGTTTTGTCCTATTGACAGTGACCTTTACCTTACAGACGTTTTGCACATTTATGAGGTCCCATTTGTCAATTCTTGATCTTAGAGCATAAGCCGTTGGTGTTCTGTTCAGGAATTTTTTGCCCTGTGTCCATGTGTTCGAGGCTCTTCCCCACTTTTTCCTCTATAAGTTTCAATATTTCTGATTTTATGTGGAGGTCTTTGACCCTCTTGGACTTGAGCTTTCTACAGGGAGATAAGAATGGATCAATTTGCATTGTTCTACATGTTGAACACCAGTGTAATCAATATAATTTGTTGAAAATGCAGTCTTTTTATTATTTTATCAAAATAGCAAATGTATAGAACAAACAAAGAATAGTAAAAGAGGTAAGTAAATAGTAATAGTAAAAGAGGAAACAAGGTTAAGTAACATATAAAGGCAGACCTATCAGAATTATACCAGACTTCTTAAATGGGACTCTAAAAGCCAGAATTCCTAGACAGTTGTCATGTTAACCCTCAGAGAACAAAAATGCCAGCCCAGGCTACTATACCAAGCAAAACTCTCAATCACCATAGATGGAAAAAACAAGATAATTCATGATAAAAACAAATTTAAATAATATCTTTGTATTAATCCAGCCTTACAGAGGACACTAAAAGGAAAACTCCAACTTAAAGAGGATAACTACACTCAAGAAAACACAAGAAATTAATCATCTCACAACCTAGACACTATTGTGGATACCAACAAATGCTTGATGACAGAAGCCTTATATAGCTGTATCCTGTGAGGTTATGCCAGTGCCTGACAAATACAGAGTTGGATGCTCTCATCCAATGATTGGACTGAGCACTAGGTCCCCAATGGAGGAGCTAGAGCAAGGACTGAAGGAGCTGAAGGAGCTTGCAGCCCCATAGGAGGAAAAACAATATGAACCAACCAGTACCCCCAGTGCTCCTGGGGACTAAACCACCAATCAAAGAGTACATATGGAGGGACCCATGGCTCCAGCTGCATATGTAGTAGAGGATGGCCTTCTTGAACATCAATGGGAGGGGAGGCCCTTGGTTCTGAAAAAGCTTGATGCACCAATATAGAGGAATGTCAGGGCAGGGAAGCTGGAACAAGGGAGATGGTGAGCAGGGCAGGGGGATGGGATAGGGATTTTTCAGAGGGGAAATGAGGAAATGGGAGAACATTTGAAATGTAAATAAGGAAAATATCTAATTAAATAAAGGAATAAAAAATAAGAGAAGAACACAAACATAATGCCAGAAATAACAGAAACTAACAATCATTGGTCTTTAATATCTCTCAAAATCAATGGACACAGTACCCTAATAAAAAGACATAGGCTAACACTTGGATATGTAAACAGGAGCCAGAAACACACCTCAGTGACCAAGACAGATACTACGTCAGAGTAAAAGATTGGAGAAAACAATTCCAATCAAATGTTTCCAAGAAACAAGCTGAAATAGCGATTTTAATATCCAATAAAATAGACTTTCAAACAAAAGTTATCAAAATATGGGGAAAGATACTTCATACTCATCAAAAGAAAAAAGAAAATAAAAAAGAAGAAAAGAAAAAAAAACCCACCAAGAGGATGTCTAAATTCTTGCCTCAACTGCAAGGGCACCCTCATTTATAATAGAAAGTTTAATAAGACTCAAAACAAACACACATTTTATCTCACACAATATTAGTGGGAGACTTCACACCCCATTCTCACCAATGGAAAGATCATTTAATCAGAAACTTAACAGAGGCACAGTGAAGCTAACAGAAGTTATGAACCAAATTGATTTATCAGATATCTCCATAACATATCACCCTAAAACAAAAGAATATACCTTCAAAATACCTCATTGTACCTTCCACAAAGGACAGAAGACAAGCCTCAACAGATACAAGAAGATTGGAATAACTCCATGCATTCTATCAGATAACCACTACAGACTAAAGTTGGTCTTCAATAACAACAAAAACAATTCAAAGCCTACATACTCATAGAAACTGAACAACTCTCTATTCAGTGGTAACTTGGTCAGGGAAGAAATAAAGAATTTAAAGACTTTCTAGTATTTAATGAAAATGAAGACACAGCAAACATGTGTCCATATACATATGGACACAATAAAGGCAGCCCTAAGTGCATCCATAAAGAAATTGGAGAGATCCTACACTAGCAACTTAACAGCACATTTTATCACTCATCAAGATCAAGTAGGCTTCATCATAGGGATGCAGAGATGGCTCAATATACGGAAACACATCAATGTAATCCACTATGTAAACACATGTAGAAAACATCACATGGTCATACATTTAAATATTGAAAAAGTCTTTCACAAAATACAACACCCCTTCATGTTAAAAGTTTGGGAGAGATCAGGAATGCGAGGTACATACCTAAACAGAATCAGAGCAGCATACATCAAACCAACAGCCAACATCGAATTAAATTTATAGAAACTTGGAGCTATCCCACTAAAATCAGGGACAAGGTTGTCCAATCTCTCTATTTATTTAATGCAGTACTTAAAGTTCTAGTTAGATTACTTAGACAACAAAAGGAGGTTAAGGGGATTCAAATTGGAAAGGAAGAAGTCAAGAAATCACTGTGGATGATTTAATATATACATAAATGACACAAGAATTTCTACCAGAGAACTCCTACACTGGAAAAACAAGTTCAGAAACATGACTGAATATAAAATTAACTCAAACAAATCAGGACCCTTCCTATACTCAAAGAATAAATGGGCTGAGAAAGAAATTTTGAAAATGACCCTTTACAATAGTCACAAATAATATAAAATGTCTCGGTGTAACTCTAACCAAGCAAGTGAAAGATCTGTATGACACTAACTTCAAGTCCCTGAAGAAATAAAGAACTCAGAATATGGAAAGATCTCCCATTCTCATGGATCAGTAGGATTAATTTAGGAAAAACATCTCACTAAAAGCAATCTATAGATTTAATGCAATCTCCATCAAAATTACAATTCAACTACTCACAGAGATAGAAAGAACAATTCTCACCTTCATATGTAAAAATGAAAAACCCAGGATAGGAAAAACTATTCTCAACAATAAAAGAATTTCTGAGGAAATCACTATCCTTGACCTCAAGCTGTACTCTAGAGCAATGGTAATAAAAACCTACATAGTATTGGTACAGAGACAGACAGGTTGATCAATGGAATATAACTGAAGACCAGTAAAAAACCCACACAACTATAGACACTTGATCTTTGACAAAGAAGCCAAAAACACAGTGGGGGAAAAAAAACCACCTTCAACTGATGGTGCTGGTTCAACTGGCAGTCTGCTTGTAGAAGAATGCAAATTCATCCATATTTATCTCCTTGTACAAAGCTCAAGTCCAAGTGGATTGAGGATCTGTACATAAAACCAGATACTCTGGACATAATAGAAGAGAAAGTAGGAGATATCCTAGAACACATTGGCACAGGGGAAATTTTCCTGAATAGAACACAAATAGTTCAGACTCTAAGATCAACAATTGAGAAATGGGACCTCATGAAACTGAAAACTTTCTGCAAGGCAAAGGATACTATCAATAGAACAAGATGGCAACTTACAGATTGGGAAAAGATCTTTACTAACCCTACATTGGATAGAAGGCTAAGATCTGAAATATACAAAGACCTCAAGAAATTAAACTCCATAAAACTAAATAGCCCAATTAAAAAAATGGGATACAGAACTAAACAGAGAATTCTACCTGATGACCCAGCTATAACATTCCTGGCTATATATGCTAAAGATGTGATATGCTTATCACCAGGACACATGCTTTACTATGTTCATAGCAGCCTTATATATAATAGACAGCTACACCTAGGAGTGACAGTGGCGGATCCACAGCCCTCTCTGTCCCTTCCCTGCAAGTGGAGAGCTTGCCTTCAGGGAGTGCTCTAACCCAGGGACTCGAGTGAGATCCACCATTTTCTCTCTGGTGAATTTCTAATGCAGGACCAGTCAGGAGGCACAGGCCTCAGAAGTGTCAAAACAGCTCAGTGAGGATCCTATCTACCTCAGACCACACCTAGGAGGGACAACAGATCCATAGCCCTCTCTGCATCTTTCCCACACGTGGAGATACTGTCTCCAGGGTGTGCTCTGAGCCCAGGACTCAGGAGGGACAACTGATTCACAGCCATATGCATCTGGATTTTACCAGAAGAGAGCTGATCTCCCAGAAGTGCTGACACAGGATTATAGACCCACAGGAGGAACAAGCTCCAGCCATAGACAGCAAGAACATCTAACACCAGAGATCAACAGATGGCAAAAGGCAAACACTAGAATCTTATCAACAGAAACCAAAACTACTTGGCTTCATCAGAACCTAGTACTCCCACCACAGCAAGTCCTGGATATCCCAAAACACCGGATAAGCAAGATTTGGATCTAAAACCATATCTCATGATGGTGATAGACAAATTTAAGAAGGACATGAATAACTCCCTTAAAGAAACACAGAACACATGTTCAAGCCCTTAAAGAGGAAACAGAAAAAAATCCCTTAAAGAATTACAGGAGATTAAGAGTAAGCAAGTAGAAGCCCTTAAAGAGGAATCACAAAAATCGATTAAGGAATTACAGGAAAGCACAAAGAAACAGGTGAAGGAATTGAACGAAACCACCCAGGACCTAAAAATGGAAGTAGAAAAAGTTAAGAAATCACAAAGAGAGAAAACTATGGAGACTGAAATCTTAGGAAAGAAGTGAGGAAACATAGATGCAAGCATCACCAACAGAATACAAGAGATAGAAGAGAGAATCTCAGGTGCAGAAGATACCATAGAAAATATTGACACAACAGTCAAAGAAAACAGAAAATGCAAAACCCTCCTAATCCAAAACATCCAGGAAGTCCAGGACACAATGAGAAGACCAAACCTAAGGATAACAGGTATAGAAGAGAGTGAAGACCTCCAACTTAAAGGGCCAGTAAATATCTTCAACAAAATTATAGAAGAAAACTTCCCTAATCTAAAGAAAGAGATGCCCATGAACATACAAGAAGCTTATAGAACTCCAAATAGAATGGACCAGAAAAGAAATTCCTCCTGCCACATAATAGTCAAAACACCAAATGCACAAAACAAAGAAAGAATACTAAAAGCAGTAAGGGAAAAAGGTCAAGTAACATATAAAGGCAGACCTATTAGAATTACACCAGACTACTTGCCAGACATTATGAAAGTCAGAAGATCCTGGGTTGATGTCATATAGACCCTAAGAGAACACAAATGCCAGTCCAGACTACTATACCCAGCAAAACTCTCAATCACCATAGATGGAGAAATCAAAGTATTCCATGACAAAACCAAATTCATACAATATATTTCCACAAATCCAGCCCTTCAAAGGATAATAAATGGAAAACTCCAACACAAGGAGGGGAACTACATCCCTTAAAAAGCAAAAATGTAATCTTCCAACAAAACTAAAAGAAGATAGCCACAGGAACAGAATTCCAAATCTAACAACAAAAATAATGGGAAGCAAAAATTACTTTTCCTTAATGTCTATTAATATCAATGGACTCAATTCCCCAGTAAAAACACATAGACTATCAGATTGGGTACATAAACAGGACCCAACATTTTGTTGCATACAGGAAACTCATCTCAGTGACAAAGACAGATACTACCCCAAAATAAGAGAAACCAAGCCAATGGTCTCAAGAAAAAAGCTGGAGTAGCCATTCAAATATTGAATAAAATCGATTTTCACCCTAAAAAAAGATAAGGAGGGAAACTTCATACTAATCAAAGGTATGAACTCCCAATTCTGAACCTCTATGCTCCAAATGTAAGGACATCTAAATTCAAAAGAAAGTTTACTAAAGTTCAAAGCACACATTGCACCACATACAATAATAGTGGGAGATTTCAACACCCCACTCTCTGCAATGGATAGATCATGGAAACAGAAACTAAACAAAGACACAGTGAGACTAACAGAAGTTATGAAACAGATGGATTTAACAGATATCTATAGAACTTTTTATCCGAAAACAAAAGGATATATCTTCTTCTCAGCACTTCATGGTACCTTCTCCAAAATTGACCATATAATTGGTCACAAATCAGGCCTCAACAGATACAAGAAGACTTAAAAAATTCCTTGCATCCTATCAGATCACCATGGACTAAGGCTGTTCCTCAATAACAACATAAACAATAGAATGCCCACATACACGTGGAAGCTTAACAACACTCTACTCAATGATAACTTGGTCAAGGAAGAAATAAAGAAAGAAATTAAAGACTTTCTAGAGTTTAATGAAAACGAAGCCACAACATACCCAAACCTATGGGACACAATGAAAGCAGTCCTAAGAGGAAAACTAATATCTTTAAGTGCCTCCAAAAAGAAACTGGAGAGAGCATACACCAGCAATTTGACAGCACACCTGAAAACTCTATAACAAAAAGAAGCAAATTCACCCAAGAAGAGTGGAACACAGGAAATAATCAAACTCAGACTGAAATCAACCAAATAGAAACAAAAAGAACTATACAAAGAATCAACTAAACCAGAAGCTGGTTCTTTGAGAAAATCAACAAAATAGATAAACCCTTAGCCAGACAGTACCCTAATTAACAAGATCAGAAATGAAAAGGGAGACATAACAATAGACACTGAGGAAATCCAAAAAATCATGAGATCCTACTACAAAAGCTTATATTCAACAAAACTGGAAAACCTGGATGAAATGGACAATTTTCTAGAAAGAAACCAGGGACCAGGTACCAAAGTTAAATCAAGATCAGATCAAGGATCTAAACAGTCTCATATCTACTAATGAAGTAGAAACAGTCATTAATCGTCTCCCAACCAAAAAAAAAAAAAAAAAAAAAAAAAAGCAAGAGTTTTATCAGACCTTCAAAGAAGACCTAATACCAATACTCCTCAAACTATTCCACAAAACAGAAACAGAAGGTCCTCTACCCAATTCGATCTATAAAGCCACATTCACTCTTATACCTAAACCACACAAAGGGATATGAATTGGAAAGGAAGAAGTCACATTATCACTATTTGCTGATGATAAGATAGTATACTTAAGTGAGCCCAAAGATTCCACCAGAGAGCTCCTAAACCTGACAATCAACTTCAGCAAAGTAGCTGGATATAAAATTAACTCAAGTAAATCAGTGGCCTTCCTCTACACAAAGGATAAACAGGCTGAGAGAGAAATTATGGAAACAACACCATTCACAATAGTTACAAATAATATAAAATACCGTGGTGTGACTCTAAGCAAGTAAAAGACAAAGACTTCAAGTCTCTGAAGAAGGAAATTGAAGAAGATCCCAGAAGATGGAAAGATCTCTCATGCTTGTGGATTGGCAGGATTAATATAGTAAAAATGGCTGTCTTGCCAAAAGCAACCTACAGATTCAATGCAATCTCCATCAAAATTCCAACTCAATTCTTCACAGACTTAGAGCAATTTGAAAATTCATCTAGAATAATAAAAAACCTAGGATAGCCAAAACTATTCTCAACAATAAAGGTGGAATCACCATCTCGGACCTTAAGCTACACTATAGAGCAATTGTGATTAAAAAAACAAAAAACAACAAAAAAAAAACAAAAACAAAAAACAAAAAACAATAAACTAAAACAAAAACTGCATGGTATTGGTACAGTGACAGGCAGGTAGATCATTGGAAAAGAATTGAAGACCCAGAAATGAACCCACACACCTATGGTCACTTGATCTTTGGCAAAGGAGCTAAAACCATACAGTGGAAAAAAGACATTATTTTCAACAGATGGTGCTGGCTCAATTGGTGGTTAGCATGTAGAAGAATACATGATCATTTTCTATGTCCTTGTACAAAGCTCAAGTCCAAGTGGATCAAGGATCTCCACATAAAATCAGATACATTGAAACTCATAGAAAAGAAAGTGGGGAAGAGCCTAGAGCAAATAGGCACCAATAGCTTATGCTCTAAGACCAACAATTGACAAATGGGACCTGATAAAGTTGCAAAGCTTCTGTAAGACAAAAGACACTTGTCAACAGGACAAAACAGCAAGCAACAAATTGGGAAAAGATCTTTACCGATCCTATATCTGATAGAGGGCTAATATCCAATATATACAAAGAACTCAAGAAGTTAGACTTCAGAGAACCAAATAACCCTATTAAAAAATGGAGTACAGAGTTAAACAAAGAATTCTCAACTGATGAATACCAAATGGCTGAGAAGCACCTAAAGAAATGTTCCACGTCCTTAGTCATCAGGGAAATGCAAATCAAAACAACCCTGAGATTCCACCTCACTCCAGTCAGAATGGCTAGGATAAAAAACTCAGGTGACAGCAGGTGCTGGAGAGTTTTTGGAGAAAGAGGCAAATTCATTCATTGCTGGTGGGATTGCAAGCTGGTACAACCACTCTGGAAATCAGTTTGACACTTCCTCCAGAAATTTGACATAGTACTACCAGAGGACCCAGCTATACCAGTCCTTGGCATATACCCAAAAGATGCTCCAACATGTAATAAGGGCACGTGTTCCACTATGTTCATAGCAGCCTTATATATAATATCCAGAAACTGGAAACAACCCAGATATGTCCCTCAACAGAGGAATGGATACACAAAATTGTGGTACATCTACACGATGAAGTACTACTCAGCTATTAAAAATAATGAATTTATGAAATTCTTAGGGAAATGGATGGATCTGGAGAATATCATCCTGAGTGAGGTAACTCAATCACAAAAGAACACACATGGTATGCACTCTCTGATATGTAGATATTAGACCAGAGATAGAAATATACGAAGTACAATCCACAAAGCACAAGAAATTCAAGAAGAAGGAAGACCAGAATGTGGACACTTCATTCCTTCTTAAAAGGGAGAACAAAATATCCATGTAAGAAGTTGCAGAGACTAACTATGGAGCAGAGACTGAAGGAAGGACAATCCAGCCTGATAAAGCTGTCTCCTGAGAGGCTCTGACAGGACCCAACTGATACAGAAGTAGAGGCTCACAGCCATCCATTGAACTGAGTACAGAGTCCCCAATGAAGGAGCTAAAGAAAGGACCCAAGGAGCTGAAGGGTTTGCACACCTTAGGACAAACAACAACATGAACTAACTAGTACCCTCAGAGCTCCCACAGACTAAACCACCAACTAAAGAGTACACATGGTGGGACTAATTGCTCCAGCAGCATATGTATAGTAGAGGATGGCCAAGTAGGTCATCAATGGGAGGAGAGGCCCTTGGCCCTGTGAAGGTTCTATGCTTCAGTGTAGGGGAATGCCAGGGCCAGTAAGCAGGAGAGGACAGGTGGCAAGCAGGGGGAGTGGGGGCAACAGTGGTTTGTTCTTATTGTTGTTTTTTGGTTTTTGATTTTTTGGTTTTTATTTTGGAGGGGAAGCTGGGAAAGCAGATATCATATGACACATAAATAAAGAGAACATCTAATAAAATAAGATAAGATAAAGAAAAAAAGAAAAAAAATAATAATCAGAAGCTGGAAACATCCCAGAAGTTGCTCAACAGAAGAGTGGACACTGAAAATGTTGTACTACACACCTATTAAAATCAAGGACATCATGAATGAAACTAAAAAATATCATTCTGATTGAGGTAACCCAGACCCAAAAGGACATGCATGGTATGTACTCACTGATAAGTGGATATTAGCCAAAAATTTCAGCATATACAGGATACAACTCACAGACCACATGAAGTTTAACGAAAAGGAAGGCCCAACTGTGGATGCTTCAGTCCCACTTAGAACAGGGAACAAAACGGTCATGGGAAGCAAAGGATGGGGTGACACATTTGGGAAAAGCAGAGAGGAAGGGGAAATTGTGGGCAGGGTCAGGTATGCAGGGAGACAGGAGAGAAGCCCAGAGGATCAGGAGAACGAAAAGAAACATGCCGCAGTGTGGGGTGAGGCATGGGGAGAACCACTAGAAAGTCTCAGACACCAGGGATGTGTGAGGCTTCCAGGACCCAATGGACATAGCATTAGCTGAAATGCCCAATAGTGGGAAGATAGAACTTAAAGAGACCACCTCTGGTAGATAGACATGACCTCCAGTTGAGGGATGGAGGCATCCACACATTTCAAATTTTTCACCCAGAATTCTTCCTGTCTAAAGGAAATTCAGGTGCAAGAAAATGGAGCAAAGACTGAAGGAAAGTCCATCCAGTGACCACTCATAGGTTGGGATCTACACTATACATAGACACTAAACCCTGACACTATTGTTGATGCTAAGATGTGTTTGCTGATAGGAGGCTGGCATAGTTGTCCTCTGAGAGGCTCTGCCAGTAGCTGATGGAGACAGATGGAGATACTTACAGCCAATCATTGGACTGAGCCCAGGTGCCTCTATGGAAGAGTTAGGGGAAGGACAGAAGGAGCTGAAGGGTGTTGCAACTTCATAAGAAGAGTAACAGTATCAAATAACTGGACCCCTCAGAACTCCCAGGTACTAAGCTATGAACTAAAGAGCATATATAGGTTGGTCTGTGGCCCCTGTTACATATGTAGCAGAGCATTGCCTTATCTGGACTCAGTGTGAGGGGATGTACTTGGTCCTGTGGAGGCTTGATGACCCAGAGAAGGGACATGCTAGAAGGGTAAGGTGGGAATGGTTGAGTGCGTGGGGGAGCTACTTCTTAGAGGATAAAGGAAGAGAGAATGGGCTAGGGGGCTCATGGAGAGGTAATAAAGAAGGAGGACATTTGAAATGTAAATAAATAAAGCAACTAATAAAAATCAAAAATAATAATAACAATAAAATAAAATTTTAATATTGAAAAACATAATAATCACATGCATGAGATTAAAAATATATCTTATTTCTATAAATCACAGACAAATCAGTTTTACTTTGAAATTTCCAAATATGAAACCTAGAATTGGGCCAAGGAGATGGCTCAACAGCTAAGAGTCCTGATGTACAAGCCTGATGACCTGAGTTCAATATCTGGAATTCACATAAATGTAGAAAGAATCAATTCTACAAAGTTTCTCTTTGACCTCAGAATCCTGCAGCCAAATATTTTCTCAAAGAAAATGAAACTAATATTTCACAAAGAAGTTATGCTCCTATGTGTCTGTAGTTACTATTAACAATAGCCTCAGTAAGCAAAAAAAAAAAAAAATGCTATTGTCTATTGACTGGCTGAATGAGGTATCAAGGTGCTACATGGAAACACTAACAGTGTGGAATATATTCCAGACTTCAAAATGAAGATGTGGGGGCTGGTGAGAGAGCTCACTGATTGAGTGATTTTTGTTCTTCCTAGAATCTACATCCATCAGTTCACAAACATTTGTAAGTTGAACTCCAGGGTCTTCAATATCCTCTCCTAGCTCTCACAGGGATGAATCTCTCTCTCTGTCTCTCTGTCTCTCTGTCTCTCTGTCTCTCTGTCTCTCTGTCTCTCTCTGTCTCTTGCTCTCTCTCTCTCTCTCTCTCTCTCTCTCTCTCTCTCTCACACACACACACACACACACACACACACACACACACATACACACATACAATCTCAAATTAAAAAAAATAAAGATCTTGACCTTTCCTCTAAAACATGAATATACCTTAAGGATATTGTATTAAAGGAAATATGCCAGAGATTTCATAAAATTACAATTCATCTCTTATATATCCAATCTCAGAAATAGAGACTAAATACACAGAGCTAGTTAGCACTCAAAGGCTGAGGCAAGGGTAGGGATGACAAGGTAATGAGTATGTAAATAGAAAGAATAGCCCAGACAACTAGAGTACAGCCTGACATCTATGGGAAATGACACTGAACAGTAGAAGTTAACTAAGAATGATTTTATATGCTCTTCACAAAAGGTAATTATAAAAGTCAAAGCAATTTAATTGCTTTTAGAGGGATAATAATTTATTTCTGCATATGTTTGGGATTGCAAGATGGCTCAGCAGGTAAAGGTGCTTACCATCAAGTTGGATGACCTGAGTTCAATACTCCAGATGCACATCGTAAAGAGAACTGACCACCACATGTACTCACCCTCTCTACTAATAAATGGTAAAAGAAAAAAACTGTAAAACTTTTTAAAAACACACATGTATACTAGAACATGCCTTAAGTGTATAAAAATATAAAACTCACAAATAAAGTAAGTTAAATAACAAAGTATAAAATATATAAAATAAAATGAGACTGGTTAAAAGTACAGAGGGATTTCACCACTAATGCAATAAGTAAATTATTAACAATGCTTACAATGAAAGAAAGATAGAAATCAAATAACTAATCAAATTTCCTAACACAAGAAACTGGCAAGGGCAGAGCAAAATTTAGCAGATAAGAAACATGACATTAGAATCAAAGTTAACTAAATCAAGAATTACAAAACAACAGAGAAAAGGCAAGAAAACAGACATAAGTTTCTTCTCAATAAAAAAAAATAGTTAATTTCATACGATACTGACAAATACAAAAACAGAAAAACAAAGGAATGAATAAGTCATGAGAGAGCCTGCACTACTAAAATATGAACGGAGAATACTTTGAAGGACTTTACGTTCACAGACTAGCAAATGGAATAGAATACTTCAAATCTTCACAAAACCACAAACCACCAATACTAAAACAAGGTGAGTTGGCAAAGGAAACCCAAGCCCAGCTTTGTGGGCTATCCTAATGGTATAGCGGCAGCTAGAGGAGCTCACATACTTGGCAGGAGCACGGAGTGGAGAAAAGTAAACTTGTTACCTGGAGTCCCTGGGGTCCAGAAGCAGCCCTTTCTTAATGGAGGTGATCCAGTGTACTCAACCTTCTACAGCACCACTGAATAATCTCTCCAAGAAATGATGGTATAGACAGAGTGTGCTCTGGTCTCTCATCTCCAATATTATGGCTACGTTGTTCAGGATCCAGGTAAGAGATGACAGGCATCGTGACTGCATAAATAGGCTGAAGAACATCCACAAGGAGACAATTAAATTCCTCCTGTAATCAGTCACCTTTTGACAAACACTTAAATATCATACATTTCCATGTTTTTGGTTTGGAATCTTGGAACTTTCTGCCAAACAGATTATTGGTTATTTTTCTCATTTCTGTGACAAAATACCTAGCAAGAAGCAACTTGCACAGAATTTTGTTTGCCTGACAATTTAAAAGGAGAAATGTTGCATTGGTCTGAATGAGAAGGCCTCCATAGTCTCAAGCATTGACTTCTTGGTCTCCAGTTGATAATACTGGTTGATGATGCTTAGGAGGTGTGGCCTTGTGGAAGGAGGAGTGTCAAGGGGAACTAGTTTTCAGGTTTCAACCTCTCATACTAGTCCCAGTTCAGTCTTTTTTTTTTTTT
>JADRCD010181327.1:0-78923 GCA_019843815.1 Montemys delectorum
AAAAAAAAAAAAAAAAAAGGAATCCCCCAATGCCTTTGCGTTCCTTTTATGTTGGCCATAGCTGGACATGGAGTCTGCCCTAAATTGTACCCAGTGAGACTTGGAGAAACTAAGTTTTCCTTTGTGAGTTGCTGATAATTGGATACAGCTTCTTGGTTGGAGATGGGAGCTCATGTCTACTTCCTTGTCCTCTTAGTGCTGGGACCCCCATCTGGTTTGGATCTATGAAGACCCAATTCATACTGCTACTATCTTGAGTTCATTTGTGTAGCAGTCCTGTTTCTTTGGTGACTTACACCCTCCCTTGCTCGTATCTTTCCACCTCCTCTTCTGTATAGCTCCCTGAATCCTGAGGGGAGGTCTTTGATGAAGAACTCCCATTTAGGAGTAAATGTCCCAAGGTCTCATTCTGCACACTGTCCAGCTGTGGCTGTCCCCATTGCTTCCCATCTACTGCAGGAGGAAGCTTCTTTGATGATAGCTGGTTTGGACTGATCTGTGGGTAGAGCAGAATGCCATGAAGAGTTATTTTATGTTACTTTAGCAAAACAACAGTATTCAGTTTTCTCCTAGGTCCATGGCCTATCTAGCCTCAGATTTTTGACCATCCAAGCAGTGTTGGAGATAGGTTCCATCCTGGAGTGGGCTTTAAGTCTACTCATAATGGTTGGTTACTCCCACAAAATTTGTGCCACTATTGCACCAGCATATCATGCAGGCAGTTCATTGTAGATCAGAGGGTCTGTAGCCGGGTTTATGCTTATCTTTAGTAGCATACAGAGCCTCTTCCAGTACCATGGGTCAGTAGGGCTGATGTCTCTAAGTAGGCACCACGTTGACTTTTGTGTTTAATGAAATATATAGTGTTGTTTAGGTGGAATAATTTTTAAATGTCTTTTTTTTTTTTTTAAGAGTTTGCATTTGCTGTCAGTGAATTTTCAGTAGCTGTCAGAACATAAGAGCTCTTAAGCTGTCTGGAAGTCTTGTAAGACCAACCATAATCTTATTGCTTTCTCTCAGAGAATGGTGGTTATTTTATTTTTTAGAATTGTTTTATTTATTTACATTCTAGTTGTTACCCCCACCCCCATCCCCACTCCCAAAGTTCCTCATCTCATTCTCCCTCTTGCCTCAGAGAGGATCCTCACCCCCCAACCAGGCCTCTCCCTTCCCTAAGGCCTCAAATCTTTTGAGGATTAAGTGCATCTTCTTCCACTGAGGCCAGATCAGGCATTCCTCTGCTACATATGTGCCAGGGGCTTTGGATCAGCCTGTGGATGCTCCTAGTTGGTGGCTTGGTATCTGGGAACTCCCTGGGGTCTGAGTTGAGACTGCTGGTCTTCATATGGGATTGATCTCCTTTTCGGCTTCTTCAATTCTTCCCCTAATTCAAGCATAGGGGTCCCTGACTTCAGTCCAATGGTTGGGTGTAAGTATCTGCTTCTATCTTAGTCAGCTGCTGGTAGGGACTCTCAGAGGACAGCCATGGCAGGCTCCCGTCTATAAGCACATCATGGCATAGTAATGTCAGGCCTTGGTGTCCCCCCATGAGATGGATCCCTAGTTGTACCAGTCATTGGACTGCCTTTCCTTCAGTCTCTTCTCCGTTTTTGTCTCTGCAGTTCTTTTAGACAGGAACAATTCTGGGTCTATCTATGTACTGGAGGTGGATTCTTTGAGTTCTTTCCCCCCAATGTTGGGCATTTTAGCTAAGGCCACCCCCGCATTGGGCTCTGAGTCTCTCACCTCCTGGGTCTCTGGTACTTCCTAGAGGGTCCCCCCACTTCCCATCCTCCCAGGCTGCTTGTCTCCTTTCATTCTCTTGGTCCTCTGGGCTTCTCTCCTGTCCCCTTACCCCCATATCTGAGCTTGTTCCCTTTCTCCCCTCCCTTTGTCCCACACAGGTCTCTCCCTCCCTCTGCCTCCCGTGATTATTTCCTTCCCCCTTCTGAATGAGATTGAAGCGTCCTCAGTTGGACATTTCTGCTTGTTACACTTCTTAGAGACTGTAGGTTGTATCCTGGGTATTCTGTACTTTTTGGCTAATATCCACTTATCAGTGAGTCCATACCGTGCATGTCCTTTTGGGTCTGAGTTACCTTACTCAGGATATTTTCTACTTCCATCCATTTGCCTAAAAAATTCATGATGTCCTCATTTTTAACAGCTGAATAGTATTCCATTGTGTAAAAGAACCATCCATATTTTCTGTATCCATTTTTCAGTTGAGGGACACCTGGATTGTTCTAGCTTCTGGCTATTACAAATAAGGCTGCTATGAACATGATGGAGCATGTATCCTTGTGGTATGGTGGGGTATAGCTGGGTATTCATGTAGAACTATTTCCAATTTTCTGAGGAACCACCAAATTGATTTCCAGACTGGTTGTACCAGTTTGCAATCCTACCAGCAATGGAGGAGCATTCTTCTTTCTCTACATCCTTACCAGCATGTACTGAGTTTTTGATCTTAGTCATTCTGATTTGGTGTGAGGTGGAATCTCAGGGTCATTTTGATTTGAATTTCTCTGATGACTAAGGACTTTGGACATTTCTTTATTCTTTAAGTGCTTCTCGGCCATTTGAGATTCTTCTGTTGTGAATTCTCTGTTTAGCTCTGTAACCCATTTTTAAATTGGGTTATTTTGCAGGTTAACTTCTTGAGTTCTTTATATATTTTGGATATTACTCCTCTGTCGATGTAGGGTTAATGAAGATTTTTCACTCCTCAAACTATTCCACAAAATAGAAACAGAAGGAACACTACCTAATTCATTCTCTGAAGCCACAGTTATTCTGATACCTAAACCACAGAAAGATCCAACAAAGAAAGAGAACTTCAGACCAATCTCACTTATGAATATTGATGCAAAAATACTCAAAATTCTCACAAACTGAATCCAAGAACACATCAAAACCATCGTTCACCACAATCAAATAGGCTTCATCCCAAAAATGATGGGATGGTTCAATATATAAAAATCCATCAATGTAATACACTATATTAACACACTCAAGAAAAGAAATCATATGATCATCTCATTAGATGCTGAAAAAGCCTTTGATGAAATACCTGTCGTGTGAAAATGGCCGTCTTACCAAAAGGAATCGACAGATCCAATGCAATCCCCATCAAAATTCCAACACAATTCTTCGGAGACATGATGGTTATTTTAAACTATTTTATTTCTAAAGAAACAAGCAACATTCCCAAATATAACAAGAAATACATTAAGATGGGCTAATTTAATCAAAATTAGTGCATCTGTGCTACTAAATTAATTGCTTTCTCCTTCCTCCCTCTCTGTACCTTCCCTCTGATTTTCTGTCTCGTCTTCCAAGTGTGGAAGGTAAGTGCATCTCAGCTGGGTCTCCCTTGTGTGTCACTGGAATTTTATGGACCTCCTTTAGTCCCTAAATCTAGGGTAGCACTCTGATCTTCAGGATATTAAAAGTTCTGACATGTACCTTCCCCAATGAGGTGCACTTAAGAGTGTGCTACTTGTCTGGCAGTGGTGGCACATGCCTTTAATCCCTGTGCTCAGGAGGCAAAGGAAGGCGGATGTCTGTGAACGTGAGGTTGCTTGTTTGTTTGGTTTTCCCTCCCCTCAGAGGCAGGGCTTCTTTGTGTAGCCATGTGGACTAGGCTGGCCTTGAACTCAGAGGTCTACCTGCTTTTTTTCTCCCAAGTGCTAGGATTAAAGGTGTGCACCACCACCACCTGGCATGAAATAGTGTTTTTATAGCTGTCGAGCAAGTGGTTGATTGCAGCTTTCTGATGACTTCTTAGTGACCAAATGCTAAAGCACCCAGGACTTCTAGTCAACACAGTGTGCTAGATAATGTCCCCTACATTGTCTTCTTTCCTAGGCTACTGCTATAGTCTTTTTATTTTGTTTTGTTTTTTCAAGACAGCGTTTCTCTGTTATAGCCCTGACTGTCCTGGAACTCACTCTGTAGACCAGGCTGGCCTCGAACTCAGAAATCCGCCTGCCTCTGCCTCCCAAGTGCTGGGATTAAAGGTGTGTGCCACCACTGGCCAGCTTGCAGCTATAGTCTTAATCCCGAGCATGGTCCGGTGTGAACATCTGTATAAATCCAGAGTTTTCTCAGGAATTTTTCTTTCTTGTACTACAAGTACAGGGGGAATAGGCTATGTGTATCTCCTGTCAATCCTTCCTCCAGTGAGAACTTCATCTCCATGCAGAATGAAAGCCTATATTCCCCAGTCTTGCTTTACTGCTTCTGGTGTGGTCCTTTTACCAGCTCATTCTGTTGAGTTCCCAGTATGCAATGTTTTCTCTGATTAACCGTGCATAGGTGGTTGAAGAATGACATATTTCCCCTTTCTGTTTCCCCACATACCCCTTCCCCCTCTCCATTTTTAGACAGTTTTCTTCTGTAGTTTAGGGCTGACCTAGAAGTTCCAGCAAACCTCTCATCTCTAGCTTCCGAACTGAAAGGATTCTAAGTGTGTACTACACCACACCTGGCTATAGATTTTTTTGTTTTTCTCTTCATCATGCCCCTTAAAGAAGACTCTGCATGCTTGTACTGCTTAGCTGGCCACTTTCTATATTCTGTTCTTTTTTTTTTTAAGTTAAATTTAATTTTTTACTTATTCACTTTACATCCCCCTCACTGCCCCTTTCCCGGTCACCCACCCACCCACCCCCACAATCCTACACCCATCCCCTCTCCCCTTCTCATTTTCTATACTCCTAACAATTCTGTAAGCACAGCTGTATTTAGGTGCTGAGTGTGTTAAAGTGACACGTCTCCAGCCCCACAAGACAAAGTGGGGAGTTAGGTGTTTGAGTGAGTCTTTTTATGTGTTCATTACTAAAGCCTCTTCCAGGGACTGGCAAGAAGAGTGTTTCTTGAGATGAACCTACCTATAAAGATTGAACTTCAATGTGATACCATCCCATTGAATACCATTCCATAAAGAATCTGGGAATTTATCTGAATATTTGCAATACCCCACTAATGCTGTTGGAAATTATATTGTTAAATAGATGGAACTAGAAAATGTTATATTTAGTGAGGTAACTCAGACCCAGGAAAGTGAACTTCACATGAACTTCACTTTCTTATTTGTGGATTTTAGCTTCGTATTTGCAGATGTGATTCTCTGAGATTTAACTTCTTGAGTTCTTTGTATATATTGGATATTAGTCCTCTATCTGATGTAGGGTTGGTAAAGATCTCTTCCCAATCTGTTGATTGTTGTTTTGCCTATTGACAGTGTCATTTGCCTTACAGAAGCTTTGCAATTTTATGAGGTCCCATTTGTCTATTGTTGATCTTAGAGCATAAGCCGTTGGTGTTCTGTTAGGAACTTTTCTTCTGTGCCCAAGTGTTCAAGGCTCTTCCCCACTTTCTCTTCTATTAGTTTCAGTGTATCTGGTTTTATGTGGAGATCCTTGATTGACTTGGACTTGAGCTTTGTACAAGGAGATAAGAATGGGTTGATTTCCATTCTTCTACATGCTAACTGCCAGTTGAACTAGCACCATTTGTTGAAAATGCTGTCTTTTTCCCACTGGATGGTTTTGGCTTCTTTGTCAAAGATCAAGTGACCATAGATGTTGTACCAAGGGTGGGGCCTGGTATTGAGGCTTGGGTCTCTCTCCCTGCTGCTGAGGCCTGTGGGCGGGACGCATGTTAGTTAAAAAGGAGGCAGTGTATAAATGAGATATTTTATTGTAAGAAGGAGAAAATAGGCCAGTTAAGTAGAGAGAAGGAAAGGAGAGGAAGGAGAGATAGAGGGAAAGGAGAGGAAAGAAAGCAAGAGAGCAAGAAGGCAGGAGAAGAGATCAAAGAACAGAGAGGAGAAAGAAAGCAAGAAGAGAGAGAGTAGAGAAAAAGAGCAAGAGAGCAAGAGAGAGAGAGGAGGGGGCAAACCACCCCTTTTATTGTATGAGGAGTGGCATGTCTGGCTGTACTGTGGTCAGATGACTGGGGATAGAGTCCAGCCAGAATGCTGGGAGCTTGGGGCATTGTCTGCCTGATAGAGCGCACATCTCTTGCGGGGGCAGCTGTGAGGGGTTGTGACTGAAACAGGAACCAAAGACTCAGGAGTTATGGCCAAGCTCTTTCTGCCCCCTGCAAGCAGAAATTGCCGGCAAGGACTCCAGGGCTCAAAGCCAAATACTCGACTGAACCTAAGTTACCTGAGCAGACCACTGTCCCACACTGCCCCACACATAGGTATGTGGGTTCATTTCTGGGTCTTCAGTTCTATTCCATTGATCTAACTGCCTGTCTCTGTACCAATACCATGCAGTTTTTATCACGATTGCTCTGTAATACAGCTTGAGGTCAGGGATGGTGATTCCCCCAGAAGTTCTTTTATTGTTGAGAATAGTTTTCACTATCCTGGGTTTTTTGTTATTCTAAATGAATTTGCAAATAGACTTCAACCTAGGGATGCAAGGATGATTCAATATATGGAAATCTATCAACATAATCTATTATATAAACAAACTCAAATGATCATCTTATTAGATGCTGAAAAAACATATGACAATATACAACACCCTTCATGGTAAAAATCTTAGAAAGATCATGAATTCAAGGTCCATACCTAAACATAGTAAAAGCAATATACAACAAATCAGTAGCCAACATCAAACTAAATGGAGAGAAACTTGAAGCAATCCCACTAAAACCAGGGACTAGACAAGGCTGCCCACTCTCTCCCTACCTATTCAATATAGTACTCAAAGTCCTAGCCAGAGCAATTAGACAATAAAAGGAGGTCAAAGGGATACAAATTGGAAAGGAAGAAGTCTAATATCACTGTGTTGCAGATGGTATGGTAGTATACTTAAGTGACCCCAAAAATTCCCCAGAAAACTCCTACACCTGATAAAAAACTTCAACAAAGTGACTGGATATAAAATTAACTCAAACAAATCAGTAGCCTTCTTTTACTCAAAGGATAAAGAGGCTGAGAAAGAAATTCATGACACCCTTCACAATAGTCACAAATAACATAGAATACCTTGGTGTGACTCTAATGAAATGAAAGATCTGTATAACAAGAACTTTAAATCTCTGAGGAAAGAAATCAAAGAAGATCTCAGATGATGGAAAGATCTCCCATGCTCATGAATTGGCAGGATTAATATAGTAAAAAAATGGCCATCTTACCAAAAGCAATCTACAGATTCAATGCAATCCCCGTCAAAATTCCAACTCAATTCTTGATAGAGTTAGAAAGAGTTACTCTTAAGATTCCTGAAGAAGGATTTTTTTCTTTTCCTTCCCTTCTGGTACTAGGCAGTCACTCTCAAATGGATCAGATTCTGCTTAGCTAGGCTCTGCTTCCCCTTTTCTGCCAGGTATGTAGACGCCCTGAGGGGAAATGTGACCTTAGACCTCTGTTCCTGACCCAGAGAGGAGACTACTGGAAACCACAGCATTCAGTTCAGACACTGCTGTTCCCATCTGTTCTGGTGTGTAGCTGCACGTGATGCCCCCAAAAGGAAACATGGGGTGTGGACTCCCTGTTCTGGCCTTTGCTCTGCCTCCTTAGGGCCAGCATGCTTGAGGAGTCCAGTAGGTCACAATTTGTGCATGACAATGACTTCTTCATGATTGTCTTATGCTACTTTACCTAGAGCATCTATCATTCTTATAGAATGTAGCATAGCACCTTTTACAAATGAGAAACAAAGTTCAGAAAGAGCAGTCCTATAGTTGGTACAAGGCACCCTGTGGTGCCTCCCTTTTCTCCATTTACATGAGAACAAATTCTATTCCTGTCCACACTCACATCTCTCTCTCTCTCTCTCCCTCTCTCCTTCCCCCTCTCTCTTTTTAAAATTTTATTAGTTTTTACTTAATTTTTTTCACACAGTATGTTTTCCCTTCTCAATTCCTCCTAGAGCCTCTCCACCTACTTTCCCACCCAATTTCATTCCTCCTCACCTAACTTTAAGTTCTCTCTCTAAAAAAAAAAAAAAAAAATCAAAAATTAAAACAAAACAGAAATGTCAACAATTTTTTTAAAGTACAGAAATTTGCAATAGAATAAATTTGTGAAGTTAAACTCGTTGCATGGTGTGTATGTACAGACATACCTTTTGGAAATGTTAGACATTAATAACTGTACTGGCTGGTTGTGTGTGTCAACTTGACACAGGCTGGAGTTATCACAGAGAAGGGAGCTTCAGTTGGGAAAGTGTCTCCATGAGATCCAGTTGTGGGACATTTTCTCAATTAGTGATCAAAGGGGTGGTACCATCCCTGGGCTGGAAGTCTTGAGTTCTATAAGAGAGCAGGCTGAGCAAGCCAGGAGAAGCAAGCCAGTAAGGAACATCCCTCCATGGCCTCTGCATCAGTTCCTGCTTTCTGACCAGCTTGAGTTCCAGTCCTGACTTCCTTTGTGATAAACAGCAATGTGGAAGTAAGCCAGATAAACCCTTTCCTCCCCAACTTGCTTCTTGGTCATGATGTTTGTGCAGGTATAGAAACCCTGGATAAGACAAATTGGTACCAGGAGTCGGGTGTTCCTGTGACAACCTGACCATGTTTTGGGGAGGACTGTGGAAGGACTTTGGAACTTTGAGCTAAAAGAGCCACTGATTGTTTAGAACTCTGTGGGATATTCTTTAGGAGCTTGGAAGGTCATGTTGAGAACAGTGCAGAAGATAGAGACCTGGCTTGTGAAATTTCAGAGGGAAGATTAAAGATTCTTATCAGGGCCATGTTGTTTTGATTGTGAAGATTCTGTGGTTCTGGTTAGCTGGGGCTGAAGTATCAGCTGTGATTAACAAGATACCAGAACTACTAAAGTGAAAATTTTGCATTACTGGGACTATTGATGCTGGTTAGCTGGAGCTAAGAAATTAGCGGTGATTAAGAGACCAGCATCATGGAGGTGATATCTTCTGGGAAGTATTTTCTGAGAGCACAAAGAGGTTGTGTTCCAGAGATAGCCAAGGTTGTACCTTGTGCTGCAGCAGGACTTGGTAATGTTTAAGAGTCACCCAGGTGGTACTGGTTTTGACAGCACGAAGGGGTCATGAAGAGCAACTGAGGCTCCACACAGTGAGAAGCCATGGAAGGCCATTGGTGAAGGTGCAGCCTCAGTTTGCAATTGATGGCCCAGGACTGAAGGTGTCATGCAAAGGAGTTAAGGCTTGGTACCATGAAGATAGTCTATGAGAAGCTATTGGTAAAGCCTAGTTACAGCAGTGTTTCGGGAATGCCAGTACCATGCAATGACCACCAAGGACAGCAGCAGCAGTGGAGTACAGGCATCTGGAGCCCAGAAGACAAGATGTGTGCTACAAAGGACAGAGCTGGAGAGGTGACTCAAGCCCTTGGTGGAGCCCAGAAGATCGTGAGTTGGATCCCAGACATTGGTTTTGCTTTTGATTGTGACTGTGCCCTAATATTTTTCCCTCTTGAAGGAAGAAAGTATTTTAGTGGAGCCCACAGTTAAGAGACCTTGAATTTTAAAAGATATTGGACATTTTAAATTGATTGAACTTTTAATGTAAAGACTGTGGGACTTTAGATCTTGGGGATGAATAAGAAAGTAAGGGTTGAGGCTTAATAGTGATGTGTTTGTGTGTCAAGTTGACAAGGGGTCAATTGTACTGGCTGGTTTTGTGTGTCAACTTGACACAGGCTGGAGTTATCACAGAGAAGGGAGCTTCAGTTGGGGGAAGTGCCTCCATGAGATCCAGCTGTGGGACATTTTCTCAATTAGTGATCAAGGGGGTAGGGCCCCTCGTGGGTGGTGCCATCCCTGGGCTGGAAGTCTTGGGTTCTGTAAGAGAGCAGGCTGAGCAAGCCAGAGAAAGCAAGCCAGTAAGGAACATCCCTCCATGGCCTCTGCATCAGCTCCTGCTTCCTGACCTGCTTGAGTTCCAGTCCTGACTTCCTTTGTGATAAACAGCAATGTGGAAGTAAGCCAGATAAACCCTTTCCTCCCCAACTTGCTTCTTGGTCATGATGTTTGTGCAGGAATAGAAACCCTGACTAAGACAATAACCATTAATAATTTCTACAGAAAACTGAAAATATCCCTCTGAAATCATCTATAGTTGAGTGAATTCTACTTCCCAGTTGATTAAAATCTTGCACCAGGTCTAGTTCTTTTTGCTAGTGCTGCTAAATCAGATATGACAGGAAGCTGTTGTACTTAAAGTTGGACAAGAAAACATGGAAGAAGAATAAGAGTAGAAGAAATAGAGCAGAACAGGAAAATGGAAGGAGAAAAAGATCATGCTGATAATAAAAACAGTGATGGCAGTATACATTTATATTGGCCCCTGGCTTCATGACTTGGCAAACACATTGGAATCTATTTTATCTGAAGCCATGTGTCATTACTGAAGTTACCCAGTACTTGATCTTTGCCTTTTTAGTAGATTTTGAACCCTCAGCAGAGAATTCTTGTTTTAGTATAGGAAGTACTTAGGGAAATCTACCTCTTGCAATGCCCGTAAAGACCAAGGATCACAAATATGCGCATTACCAGGAGCAGGAGTATCTTGATCTTGCACTGGAGGCAGAAATTACGAATGCATTGGAGAGGCTGGTATGGTGAACCATTGAACCAAATTACTTGTCACTCAGGTATAGGGATTACCTGTCTAGTCATATTTTTCAAATGATGTGAAATGGCAATATATATGGTTTGACAGAGGAAGCCAGTGAGTGGGTAATACTCAACTCTAGCTTTGCTTCCAAGTACAGCTCCTGGTTTGAAGAGATTAAGTGTAACTTTAATTTTTTTAAGGTTCTTAACCATTAACAGAAATTTGCAATAGAATAAATTTGTTAAGTTAAACTTGTCACATGGTGTATATGTACAGACATACCTTTTGGAAATGTTAGACATTAATAACCATTAATAATTTCTACAGAGCTGGGTGGTGGTGGCGCACACCTTTAATCCCAGCACTTGGGAGGCAGAGGCAGGAGGATTCCTGAGTTCCAGGACAGCCAGAGCTATACAGAGAAACCCTGTCTCGAAAAACCAAAAAAAAAAAAAAAAAAAAAAAAAAAAAAAAAAAAAAAAAAAAAAAACCCAACCAACCAACCAACCAAAAAAATCCCCCCAAAAAAACCAAAAAAACCAAAAAACAAACAAACAAACAAAACTCCCAAAAACCCAACAATAATTTCTGTAGAAAAAGTGAAAATACCCCTCTGAAAGCATCTATAGTTGAGTGATTTCTACACCCCAGTTGATTAAAATCTTTTTAGCCCACCACCACCAGAGGTAGTGGGGGGAAAAAAGGAAATGGGGAAGTGGAACTGTTTAAAAATGGTTCTTTGGAGCAAATCCTATCTATGTTGTCAGGTGTAAGACTCTGTGAGACACTCAGAGAGTCTTAACCCAGATGCGCTACCCCACAAACCACGGATTGACATAGATTACTGCAATAACATGAGGTTTATTGATCCAACGTGCGTGGCCAATGCACGTGGGGTTGCTCATCCTGGTAGGAAGAGGCAATCAAGAACTCAGAAAGCACATATCTTTTATACTTTTTGTTTGTTTGTTTGTTTTTCAAGACAGGGTTTCTCTGTGTAGCCCTGGCTGTCCTGGAACTCACTCTGTAGACCAGGCTGGCCTCGAACTCAGAAATCCACCTGCCTCTGCCTCCCAAGTGTTGGGATTAAAGGTGTGCACCACCACCACCCAGCACATCTTTTATACTTGACAGAGGCAACAGGGCTAGTTGGCTTATTCTGATTGGTTCAGTATCAAACAAAGGATCTCTTCAGGGATTGGTTGTCTTGCTCATGGGGCTGTTTTTGGCTTCATTGCCCCCTTAACTAACTCTTGTACCTGGCAAGCCCCTGGAAAAAGTCCTGGAATTTTTGAAAGGTTAGGGTGTTCTTGGACCCCAGTACAGGGAGGGGTAGAATATATAATCTTGTTCTCTCTCTCTCTCTCTCTCTCTCTCTCTCTCTCTCTCTCTCTCTCTTTTGGTTTTTCGAGACAGGGTTTCTTTGTATAGCCCCGGCTGTCCTGGAACTCACTCTGTAGACCAGGCTGGCCTCAAACTCAGAAATCCGCCTGCCTCTGCCTCCCAAGTGCTGGGATTAAAGGTGTGTGCCACCACCACCACCCAGCTCTAATCTTGTTCTTACAGGTTATGTTCTGGTCATCTTTTAGTTCAGCCCAGCCCTCCTGACCTTTAAAAACTTTGTTTTTGCCGGGCGGTGGTGGTACACGCCTATAATCCCAGTATTTGGGCGATAGAGGTAGGTGGATTTCTGAGTTTGAGGCCAGCCTGGTCTACAGACTGAGTTCTAGGACAGCCAGGGCTACACAGAGAAACCCTGTCTCGGAAACACCAAAAAACAAACAAACAAACAAAAAACAAAAACAAAAACCCAAAGCAAACAAACAACAAACAAACAAAACAAAACAAAATACTTTGTTTTTCTTATACAAGCAGATGTGTCTACTATAGACAATTTTGGCTTATTATTTCTTTCTCAAAATTCTTGTTTTTACCTTTATTTCTACATTCCCAGAGCTTTGTTTCTATATTCTCAAAAACTTGGTTTCTATTCCCAGTACCTTGTTTCTACAGCTTGTTTCACTTTATTACTTCACAGGCACATGTCAACAGCAGCAGCTTGATTTACTCACAAACACTTGATAGATACACCAGCAGTCTAGCTGGAATAGCAAACACAAATCAGCATTGGTGGCACTACCTAGCAAAGACAGCCAGACCTCAGCTTCAGCACAAGTCAGTAGGAGGGATCAGGGCCAACAGGAAAGCTAGGAAAAGTTCTGTGCTGTGTCTCTCAGAGCAAAGCAAAGATCAGGGGAGATGTGAGACCAACAAGCATTGTACAGCTAGCTCTATAAGTAAGCCAAGCTCAGCCTCTGTCACTGTCCGTTCAGTCCTTTTTACACTCCCTACAAACAGCATATGTCTTCCACAGGTCTTGCCTCAGCATTTGAGTGTGTCTCAGCTGACAAGGCTCTGCCAATCAGCCTGAGTCTGTGGAAGAGGCAAAGAACTGCAGTACACCACCAGAAGGTTTTCAGTGTGTTTTTCTCTATGGAGTCCCAACAAATGAGGCTCAACTATGTAGTGAAAGGCAGACCAATACATGTGTGCTGTTACCAAAGAATCCTTGATTATGTGTCCTTTCACATGCTTGCTATAGCAGAACTTCCTTTCACCTGTGTCTGCTTTAGCTAAACATTCCTTCACTTCTTTGCTGGAGCAAAAACACCATCCAACTGATTTTCCAAAGAACCCTTAAGTTTACACTTCCATTAAGTTTGAACAGATAAGGTGGTGTGGATGGGCCTGGTGCTGTTGTATTTTGATGCTAATTCTGCTCTTCTTGGAGGGTCTTTGAACAAGGAGTGAGTCATGTACCCAGGTGACTTTGTGAACCAATATCCTAATGAATAAAGGAGCCAATCACTGGGAGAGTAGGTGGGAACTTCCCTGTTGGACAGAGGAAGAGAGGAAGCAAGAGAGAATTAGGCTTTTTGGATGGGGGTATCATGAGGACAAGATGTAGCTAAAAGTGTTTCCTAGTTTCAATCTGGCAGGATTTACCACCAGAAGATTTAGATTTAATAAGAATTACAAGAATAGGATTTTAGTCGCTGCACCTAGTGATTGAGTTACCGTTGTTTCTGAACTAAGTTTGTGTTGTGTTTTTCTTCAGGCAGCAGCTTGTCTGGATTCAAGAGAGAAAGGTAGGCGGCAAAGCATGAGTTTCCCTGAGGTGCGCCACAAAGGCCTTGAGGGATTTGAAGTACGGGGTTATCATGCTAACAACCCACCAGTGGGAACCTATTGTGCTGGGTGGAAACGTTTCAGGAGCTCCTGGACAGAGAGTTGCTGGCACAAGTGTGGGAACTTGCCAGTTCATTTTTTATTATTTTCTGCAACAGATAGGGCATCATTTTAAGTGTACTTTGGGGACAAGCAAGTCATTGAGTGCTCTTGAGTCTGAATTATGAGGTCTTACATCTTTTCATGTGTGTTCTTGTTCACTGACCCTAAAATCTTCAAGGAGGAAAGTTAGCATGGTGGTGACCCAGTATAGAAATTGTGTTTATTTTGGTTTAGCATTGAGACTGAAGCTTATCTTTAATAAAGAGGAATATTTAAGTTAAATTCTATTGTAATAAATATAGTCATGAAGCACATAATACATTAAGTATACTTAATTTTAAATATTTATATTTATTATTTTAAAGTTATGTGTGTATGTCTGAATGTGGTTCTGTGCACATGACTGACTGTAAGTACCTTTGAAAGACCTTTCAAGAAAGGAGGCCCTCACTCTAGTCTCGGGATTACATGACTCCCACGAAACCCATGAGAGACCGATCTTGCTGCAAACACACGAGGTTTATTTGGGAAACCAGTGCACTGGGGCCGAGCTCTTAACCCACACAGGGGCAGAAGAGTTCGACCCCTAGCTCAAGAAGTGTAGGGTATTTAAAGGAAAAAACCCCACAAACCAGGGGGAGTGAGGGGAATTCCAACCCAAGTTATTTAGTCTGTTAGGGAGGGGAACATATTCATTTTAGGAATGTAATCTTCTACCAGTCAGCAGGGTGGAGAGCCTCATAAACCAGTTGACCTTCATTCCTAGTTCCGCCCTCATTGTGGTTCAGCCCGGAGGGATAGGTCTTGAGAACCAGAACCCTGAGGCTCTGAGTTAGCCAAGTTCCTGGAACCCAGAGCTCTGAACTGGCTGACCTGTGTTCTTAGTTCTGCTCAGTCTGCTAGGGGTCATAAAAAAACTTTTTTTATACCTTTCATACTTTTCACCTTCAGAGGCCAGAGACATCAGATCCTTCTGGAGCTAGAGTTTCAGGTTGTTGGGAGCCTCCCAAATACTTGGAACTGAACTCAGGTCTTTTGCATAAATTCATGCCAGATGTGGTGGTATACAACTTTAATCCTAGCACTCATCAGGCTGGTGGATCTCTTGAGTTCCATTTCAGCTAAAGCTGTATGGTGAGACCCTGCCTCCAAAGAAGAAAATGAGGGGGAGAGAAGTATATGCTTTTAATTGGTAAGCCCTCTATCTAGTCCATGATTGGTCTTAAAATGGCAATTTGTACTCTCAGAATCATTTGTACCATTACTTATTAAGCTCCTCTCCAGTTTGTTATACAACACAAAAAAGCATATCTGTCAAAATCTGACATTTGGTAGGCAGAGATGCTCAGTCAGCCAAGGGGTCACAGGGAAGCAGAGCTCCTTGCAAATGTGGAAAGGAGATAGGTCATAGGAACCAGGGAACCTTTGATGTACTTAGGAGATGGATACATTTTTTTTTATTTAAAATCATTTTATTAGGAATAATTCCAAGTGGGTTATGAAGAAAACTTATTCATTGAATTTGATGAGTTTTCAAAAAATTCTTAATGAAGATATGTTCATCAATAAACAGTAAAAACCAGTAGAACTATATCATATACTGGGCAAAGAGTCAGGTTGATTCCAAAAGCAACATGCAACATAAAAAAAGATAACAATATAAAGGAAGACAATCTGCTGAGTATTAAAAGTTATCTCAATATGAACTCTTTGCAACCAGCACAGAAATTGCTATCAAATCCAAACCACATCAAAGTTTGGCTGACAGAAGCCAGGAGTCAATAATGTGAGGGGGGCAGGAATCCTCAGTACAAGAAAACTGAATAGTGTTTTGGAGCACATCCCTGGCCTGTACAAGCATTATTAGAAAAATCTTTTTGCCAAGGGGTAGAAATAAATACAAATGAAATGCTACACTTTTAAATCAGCAGACCTTCCAAGGAATGATAACGGTATCTGTAAAGTACCAAGGGAGTGACTTTAAAACATTATCCCTGTGGGTTCAAAAAACATTCAAATTTGTTTAAAGGTGTCACAATGGTATATATCAGGCATTTAGGTTCAAGGAAAGTATAATAATGTATACTTTTCTTTTCCAAGGAGAATTTCTCTTAAACCCAAACATGTTGCTAAATAGCAACATTGTTCTTGGTAAACAATAATTGGCACCAAAACAAGTTTTAAACGCTGTAATTTCTGCCCAAACCTGTCTCAGATATCCTTTAATAACCAAGATGCAAACTAATTTTGTTGTAACAAGCCTAGACCAATTCTATCAAACATGTCCTTGGTTAGATATCCAGTTTCATTTAACGTTTTGACAGTTCGTTTGACAGCCAATCCAATCCCTCATACAGACCAGTTCCTTGTGTAGCACAAGTGGCTTGGACATACCATGTTCTGTTCCGGAGAGACTGAAGACCTAATTTATCCGTCATCTCACTGATGGCCATAGCATTTGGCAAGTCCTGTTTGTTTGCAAAAAGCAGCAGCACTGCGTCCTGCAGCTCATCTTCCAAAAGCATTTTCTGCAGCACAGCTGCTCCTTCCTGGATTCTTTCACGATCATTGCTATCTACCACAAAAATGAGACCCTGGGTATTCTGGAAGTAATGCCTCCAGAGAGGCCTAATTTTATCTTGACCACCAACATCCCATACTGTGAAACAAATGTTCTTATATTCTACTGTTTCCACATTAAAACCAATGGTAGAAATGGTGGTGATAATTTCCCCTAATTTGAGTTTATACAGAATTGTCGTCTTGCCAGCAGCATCCAATCCAAGCATCAAAATAGCGCATCTGCTTCTTGCCGAAGAGGCGCGAGAAGAGAGAGGAGATGGTGAGGCCCATAGCGGTGGTGGCACTCGACGGTCAGAAAGAGGGGGTCTGGGGCGCTCTCGGGCCTTCACAGTTCCGGCTCACAACCGAGTGGGCGGAAGAGAAAATGCTCAAGACCGGTCTTGCAGGCCCGAGTGTCGGCGAGGCCGCGGCACACGACGTAGCGGGACCCGGACCTGCTCGGCGACTGATGCGGTGGCTCCGGCGCGGCGTTAAGTGTTCGGCTGTGCCACGTCACACGGCGGCCGTGGAGACTCAGGCGGCGGCCCGCCTGCTCCAACGCGGACAGAATCGCGTCAGCGCTGCCCCATGGATACATTTTTATAGTTAGGTTTTTCTTCTGGTGACAAAATACCAGACAGAAAATCACCTTCAAGAAAGAAGGGCTATTTTTTGCTCGTATTTTCAGTGGGTTCTGAGCATCCATCTGGTAGAGAAGTTAGTTCATGTTATAGTATGCCAGGAAGCAGGAAAAAATGTCACATACACACACACACACACAAATTCTTTTGGGAGATGACCTTAGTTCATGCACGTGAGGCGGTTAATGTTGATTCATGTGGTCTCCCATATTCATTGGAGTTGTTGTGGAAAACGGCCAGAACAATGAAACTGACACAAGGAGAGGACATGTACTCATGCTATCAAAACTCCTGGTCAGTAATCACCCTGCTGGAGGACACAGTGGATATCACATACAGCTTTAGAATCTCTGAGTTTCAGGCTCCATAGCAGTATATAAAAAGAAAGTGACCCCAGAGGCTGCTATAACCACTGATACCAGGGGCAGGGTCATGAAACTCTAGGGTTATCCTCAGTCAGCCTCTCAGTGTACTTTCCTACCTTATGTGAACCTTCTATCATTTGGGCTCTTCAGTTTGTCAGTGTCTAGCCCCACTGATCTCCCTAAATTCCAATAGGCTCCCCAGATTCTCTGGCTATGGCAGGCCTAACTGAGACTCCCTAGCTTGTGGTGCTTTCTTGTTCTCAGGGTCTGAGGATAGCTCAAGTTTTAGCAACAGCTTGTCTTCTTGGAGTGATGCTTTGCTCCTGGATACCTGTGACCCAGTCCTTTGATTTTTAGGAGACAGCAAGCACACCTTTTAACATTGTAACAGAATTCAGAGATCTGCCTGCCTCTGTTAAGCACAGAGGATAAACTAGCTGGGTGGAAACTTGCCCTGAAATTACCATTTCTACCACACCTGGGCCTAGCCACCACTCCCTAAATCTTGTTATCTCTGTCCTTAGTATCTTTCTGACAAATTGGCTCATAATGCAGCTGCTTTTGTTCCTTTAACTGCATGAAGCCCTTTATAATTTATATTGTATCCTTATATTTTGCATAGTTGAGAAATTGCTTTCCAACTCATGTTTTTAGAGTTCTTTTTCACAGCCTTAAGGCCAGTCCTGAAGGGCCTAATGTTTACTGTTTTGCTGAGACGTAAGCCACATCTTCACTGTTGTTAGCCACATATGTTGTCCTTAATTATCATGGAGTTATTAACATTAACAGGGAAGACATTCCTTAAAGGAATGCAAAATATTTACATTATTATATAAACAAGCCTTAAGCCTACCACAGCCAATGATACTCGTGGAGGCCCACATCTGCTGGCCCTGTTCCAGAGGCAGGAACCATGTCTCCATCAAGGCCATGTGGAACCTGGCATCCAGAGGTGAAGCTCCTGTGTCTGCCCTACCCTAGGCCCCAGAGCCCAGCCACCCTGCTCAGCCATGATCAACAACCATGCTCATTTTCAACAACCACAGGAGACTGGCTCTCCAAGATCTACCTGTGAACATACAAAACATCAAATCATTAGGGAGACTTTCCATTTGATATCTATAGCCTGAAGTGTGATATCACATTCCAGACATGCTAAGTACTGCAACGTTCTAAGGAAGTTTTTATTTATTTATTTATTTATTTATTTATTTATTATTTATTTATTATGTATACAGCATTCTGCCTGCATGTATGCCTGCAGGCCAGAAGAGGGCACCAGATCCCATTACAGATGGTTGTGAGCCACTATGTGGTTGCTGGGAATTGAACTCAGGACCTCTGGAAGAACAGACAGTGTTCTTAATCTCTGAGCCATCTCTCCAGCCCCAGGAAGTTTTTATTAACCACCCCTGAGACCCAGTTCTTGAAGCTGAGGTAAAATGCTATAGAATGTCTAGGAAGCCCATAGTTTTTCCCATCTTAATCAGTATAGTTGTGTTTATATATTTTTATTTTTTATGTTTTTAAAGTATTTCTTAGTACTTCATAATAGGTTATTTCTCTGCCACTAGTGATGAGGGACCCTAAGGGATTTTCTAGTCCAACACCCTCCTTATAGGTTCCCTCTCCTGCCTGGGGTCAAGGCTAGAACAAGTTCCATTCCCCACCCATAGGAACATTCCTGAGTAAAAAAATTCTCAGAATATATTGACTGATAGTTACCTGACCCTTTGGAAAGTCCCAGGTAGAGTTCAAATGTCTGTCATGCTTGCTAGCCAATAGATTTAAAGGCAATATGCTTAGCCACTAAGTTTGAACTTGCTGATGTAACCTGTGCCCCTAAAAGGAATAAAAACTGCTTGTAGTAGCCATTCTGGGTCGCCTTCTCATCACTTGCCTCGAGGGACGAATTGAAGGTTGACCTGGATGTGTTGGAAAATAAACCTTTTGCTTTTGCATCGATCTGCATCTCGATGTCTCATTCAGGGGTCATCTCGAGGTAAGTACCACCGATTGAGGGTCAAGGTCTTACAGTGAAATCAGCCAATTCAAGCCGGATTATATTATATTAAAGGTTGTTTTATTGGGGAGCTGTAGTCAGGTGGGCAAGTTCACTGGCCTCAAGGACTAAGGCCAAGGAAGTCAACATGGGGAGAGGGGGGAGGTAGGGGAGGTAGAGAGGAAGAGAGAAAGAGGTGCGTGCTTACAGAGAGACGAGAAGGAGAGAGAGACCAAAATGTCTGGATTATATAGCGGGAGCCTCTGGGGGAAGGGCAACCCAGCCCCTGGACTGGAAAATTGAGGGTTGGGGCCGGGTTATACCAGATAAGGACTGATGGATGCTGGGAGAATCTGGAGTCAAGGTCTGCTTTAGTATGTAAAATATGCACCTCAGTCCCTTGTTCTGGGTCCAAAACCAAGCACTTTATATGTGTACAAACTGAAAGGTAATCATATCTACTCCTGATTTCTCACCTCCAACACTCTCTTTATTCCCCAAACCTCCTCCCAACTTCATGTCTTTTTTTTTTTTTTTAAAATATGGAACGCTTCACGAATTTGCGTGTCATCCTTGCTCAGGGGCCATGCTAATCTTCTCTGTATCGTTCCAATTTTAGTATATGTGCTGCTGAAGTGAGCACTTCTTCATGTCTTTAAAAAGAAAAATTTAGAGGGTTGGAGAGATAACTCAACAGTTAGGAGCACTGGCTACTCCTCAACAGTTAGGAGCACTGGCTGCTCCTCTAGAGGACTTGGATTGGACTTTTACACCCCTGCAGTGGCTCACAACTGTCTGTGGTTGGAGTCCAGGGGGTCTGAAGCCCTCTTCTGTCCTCTGTGGTCACTAGGTACCACATGTAGTATACAGACTTACATGCAGGCAAAACATCCATACACATACAAAACAATAATACATTTTTTTAAAATAAGATTTATTTATTTATTTTATGTGCATGAGTACACTGTAGCTGTACAGATGGCCGTGAGCAATCATGAGGCTGCTGGGAATTGAACTCAGGACCTCTGCTTGCTTCAGCATAATACACTGTAGCTGTCCTCAGACACACCAGAAGAGGGCATCAGATCTCATCACAGATGGTTGTGAGCCACCATGTGGTTGCTGGGAACCGAACTCAGGACCTTCGGAAGAGCAGTCAGTGGTCTTACCCGTTGAGCCATCTCGCCAGCCCTTTTTTTAAAAAATTTATTTATTATTTATTTATTATAAGTACACTGTAGCTGTCTTCAGTCTCACAGTCGTGAGCCACCATGTGGTTGCTGGAATTTGAACTCAGGACCTTCAGAAGAGCAATCAGTGCTCTTAGCTGCTGAGCCATCTCATCAGCACAATAATACATTTTAAATCTTATTTTTTTCCAGTTAGTCCTGCCTATGTGTTTATGGGTATAGGGGCATCCACTGAGGCTTAGGTAACCTATTAGTGGCAACACACTCAATCACAGATGATTCTCTGTTCGATCTCTCAGCAACTATCTAACTGCCAATAGCTTGTTTGTAAGGGGTGGAGCCTTGAGATTATCTATGCCCTCTGTGCCAGGAGTTTGGCACTGGCTTTGTGTAGGTCTGTGCAAACAGCCACAGCTGCTTCATGAGTTCATGAGTTCATGAATGTGATAGCTGTGCCCTTTGGTGCTTGCATTCTTTCTGCCATCTCTTCCTTGGTGTTTCTCCAGTTTTGGTGGTGGTAGGGTAAATGTAGGTGTTTCAGTTTAAGGCTTAGCACTAAGTATCTTATTTTTCATGCTTTGACCTGTTGGACATCTCTCCACTGACTGTTGCCCACTGCAGCAAGAAGCTTCTCTGACCAAGGCTAAGAGCAGCCCAGGTTTATGAGTAAAAGAAGGTAATTTGAAAGGATGTGAAAAATCACATTAATGGGAGGTTTGATTTACTGTAAGGCCTATGATGTTTTTCAGGATTATAGTTCAGGTTTGATATTTCCTCATGTGGAACAAGTCTCAAATCCAATAAGAAAATAGTTAGCTATCCTGTAATAATTTCACTATTTTACCAGTAGGCACATCTTGCCTGACTGGCAGGTTGGTATTGCAACATGCAGAGTCAATTAAGCACAGATAAGATGACCTCGTGTGATAGAAACCTTTCTCAGTTTAGTTGGGGACAAACTGGAGAAAATAGGAAAAGAAAATAAAAATTGATTAAAATTAACGGAAAAATGAAACATAAAGGGCTTATGTCACATTCGTTTAGCCATGAATGTATTATTTGCTCCGAGCGCCTGTGATGATTTCCACCATTCTGTAGAAGTTTAGGTTGCCAAGAATAAATATTATTTAGAGGACGATAGAAAGTACAGTCCTATGTACTTTTATGAAGGTGCTCATGGCACATGTCTTTTACCCCAAAGCCAAGTGAAGGACTTCAGGATAAAATGGGACCTATTCTCCTGCCCATGGCTTAATGGTGTTCTGTTGGCTATCTCCACATGGATTTTCTGTCACTTGCTTGGATAATATTCCCTTAGAGGTTTCTCTCTTGGTAACAAACTTATCTCACCTGAGATATAGATGCTGAGAATATGGGAGTTGTTTGCTAACTTTGATCTTTTATCTTTATGTAAAATAATATGCATTCTTTTTATTGGTTATTTTATTTATTTACATTTCAAATGTTGTTCCCCTTTCCCTGTCTCCCCTGTACAAACCCCCTATCCTATACTCCTTCCCCAGCTTCTATGAGGGTGCTCAATCATACATCCACCCATTTGCCCTAGCATCCCCCTACGTTACGCTGGAGCATCAAGCCTCCACAGGACCAGGGGCCTCCCCTCCCATTGATGACAGATAAGGCAATCAATCTTCTGCTATGCATGCAGCTGGAGCCATGAGTCCCTCCATATGTACTCTTTAATTGGTGGTTTAGTCCATGGGAGTTCTGGTTCTGATAGAGGGTTGACATCCAAACTATACAAAGAACTCAAGTTAGACTCCAGAGAACAAAATAACCTTATTTAAAAATAGGGTACAGAGCTAAACAAAGAATTCTCAGCTACCAAATCTCAAACAACCAAGAAACGCCTAAAGAACCGTTCAGCATCTGAGTCGGTAGGAGTGGGTGGGTGGGGGAACAAACTCACATAGAAGCGGGGGGGGGGAAGAGAGGGGGTTTCTTGGGAGGAAACCAGGATAGAGGATAACATTTGAAATGTAAATAAAGAAAATATCCAATTATAAAAAAAAAAACCTACATTTTCAGAGAAAAAAAGAAACATTCAATATTCTTAATCATCAGGGAAATGTAGATGTAGGGTTGGTAGAGATTTTTTTTCCCAATCTGTAGGTTGTCGTTTTGTCCTGTTGACAGTGTTCTTTGCCTTATAGGAGCTTTGTAGTTTTATAAGATCCCATTTGTCTATAGTTGATCTTAGAACCTGAGCCATTGATGTTCCGTTCAGGAAAATTTCCCCTGTGCCAATGTGTTTCAGGTTCTTTCCCACTTTCTCTTCTATTATAGGTTCAATGTATCTGGTTTTATGTGGAGTTCCTTGAGCCACCTGGACTTGAGCTTTGTACTAGGAGATAAAAATGAATCAATTTGCATTCTTTTACATGCAGACTGACAGTTGAACCAGCACCATTTGTTGAAAATGCTGTCTTTTTTCCACTGTATGGTTTTAGTTTCTTGTCAAAGATCAGGTGACCATAGGTGTGTGGGCTCATTTCTGGGTCTTCAATTATATTCCATTGATCTACCTGTCTGTCTCTGTACCAATACCATACAGTTTTTTTTTAAATCACAATTGCTCTGTAGTACAGCTTGAGGTTGAGGATGGTGATTTCCCCAGAGGTTCTCTTATTGTTGAGAACAGTTTTCACTATCCTGGGTTTATTGTTATTCCAAATGAATTTGAGAATTGCTTTTTCTATCTTTGTGAAGAATTGAGTTGGAATTTTGATGGGGATTGCATGGAATCTGTAGATTGCTTTTGGCAAGGTGGCCATTTTTACTATACTAATCCTGCTGATCCATGAGCCTGGGAGATCTTTCCATCTTCTGAGGTCTTCTTTCATTTCTCTCTCCAGAGACTTGAAATTCTTCGTCCTCTTCCTCTTCCCCCTCTCCTCCTCTTCCTTTTCCCCCTCTCCTCCTCCTCCTCCTCCTCCTCCTCCTTCTTCTTTTTGGTTTTTTGAGACAGGGTTTCTCAGTGTATCTCTTGCTGTCCTGGAACTCACTCTATAGACCAGGCTGGCCTCGAACTCAGAAATCTGCTTGTCTCTGCCTCCTAAGTGCTGGGATTAAAGATGTGTGCCACCACTGCCCGGTGAGACTTGAAATTCTGGCTTGGTTAGTGTCATACCAAGATATTTTATATTACTTGTGACTACTGTGAAAGGTGTTGTTTCCCTAATTTCTTTCTCAGCCTGTTTATCCTTTGAGTGGAGGAAGGCTATTAATTTGTTTGAGTTAATTTTGTATCCAGCCACTTTGTTGAAATTGTTTATTAGATATAGGAGTTCTCTGGTGGAATTTTTGGAGTCACTTAAGTATACTATCTTATCATCTGAAAGTAGTGATATTTTGACTTCTTCCTTTCCAACTTCTATCCCTTTGATCTCCTTTTGTTGTCTAATTGTTCTGGCTAGAACTTCAAGTACTATATTGATAGGGAGAGAGTGGGCAGCCTTGTCTAGTCCCTGATTTTAGTGGGATTGTTTCAAGTTTCTCTCCATTTAATTTGATGTTGGCTATTGGTTTGCTGTATATTGCTTTTATTATGCTTAGGTATGGGCCTTGAATTCCTGATGTTTCCAAGACCTTTAACATGAAGGGGTGTGTTGTATTTTGTCAAAGGCTTTTTCAGTATCTAATAAGATGAATTTGTTTATATAGTGGATTAAGTTGATAGAGTTCCATATATTGAACCATCCCTGCTTTCCTAGGATGATGCCTACTTGATCATGGTGTATGTTGGTTTTGATGTGTTCTTGGATTCAGTTTGTGAGAATTTTGTTGAGTATTTTTGCATTGATATTTATAAGGGAAATTGGTCTGAAATTCTCTTTCTTTGTTGGGTCTTTGTGTGGTTTTGGTATCAGTGTAACTGTGGTTACACTGATACCAAACTACTCATAGGTTGAGTTGAGTAGTGGTTTTTTTTTCCTTTTTTTTTATTAGATATTTTCTTTATTTACATGCCATATGATTTTTCCTTTTCCAGTTTCCCCTCCAAAAACAAACAACAACAACAACAAAAAAACCCCCAAAAACAACAAGAACAAACCTCTGTTGCCTCTCCCCTCCCCCTGCTTTCCACCTCACCCTCTCCCACTTATTGGCCCTGGCATTCCCCTACACTGGGGCACAGAACCTTCACAGGCCAAGGTCCTCTCCTCCCATTGATGATCGACTTTGCAATCCTCTACTATACACATGCTGCCAGAACAATCAGTCCCACCATGTATAGTCCTTGGTTGGTGGTTGAGTCCCTGGGAGCTCTGAGGGTACTAGTTAGTTCATATTGTTGTTCGTCCTAAGGGGCTGCAAACCCTTCAGCTCCTTGGGTCCTTTCTCTAGCTCCTTCATTGGGGACCCTGCACTCAGTTCAATGGATGGCTGTGAGCCTCTACTTCTGTATTAGTCAGGTATTGTCAGAGCCTCTCAGGAGATAGCTATATCAGGCTGGCTTGTCCTTCCTTCAGTTTCTGCTCCATAGTTTGTCTCTGCAACTCCTTCCATGGGTATTTTGTTCTTGGGTAGTGTTCTTTATGTTTCTATTTTGTGGAAGAGTTTTAAGAGTATTGGTATTAGGTCTTCTTTGAAGGTCTGAAAGAATTCTGCAAGTAAACCCATATGATACTGAGCTTTTTTTGGTTGAGAGACTTTTAATAACTGCTACTATTTCTTTAGGGGTTATAGAGCTGTTTAGATGGCTTATCTGATCCTGATTTAACTTTAGTATTTGATGTCTGTCTATAAAATTGTCTATTTCATCCAGATTTTCCAGTTTTATTGAGTATGGGCTTTTGTTGTAGGATCGGATTATTTTTTGAATTTCCTCAGTTTCTGTTGTTATGCCTCCCTTTTCATTTTTGATTTTGTTAATTTGGATAGTGTCTCCATGCCCTCCTATTAGTCTGGCTAAGGGTTTATCTATCTTGTTGATTTTCTCAAAGAAACAGCTCCTGGTTTTGTAGATTCTTTGTATAGTTCTCTTTGTTTCTACTTGGTTGATTTCAACCCTGAGATTATTTCCTGCCTTTGACTCCTCTTGGGTGTATTTGCTTCTTTTTGTTCTAGAGCATTCAGTTATGTAGTTAAGCCGATAGTGTATGCTCTTTCCAGTTTCTTTATGGAGGCTCTCAGAGATATGAATTTTCCTCTTGGCACTGCTTTCATTGTGTCCAATAAGTTTGGGTATGTTGTGCCTTCATTTTTTGTTAACTTCTAAAAAGTTTTTAATTTCTTTCTTTATTTCTTTCCTGACCAAGTTATCATTGAGTACAAAGTTGTTCAGCTTCCATGTGTATGTAGGTTTTCTGTTGTTTTTGTTGTTATTGAAGACCAGTCTTAGTCCCTGGTGACCTGATAGAATGCATGGGATTATTTCAATAGTCCTGTATCATTTGAGGCTTGTTTTGTGACCAATTACATGGTCAATTTTGGAGAAGGTATGATGGGGTGCCGAGAAGAAGGCATATTTTTTGGGGGGGGGGGGTGAAATGATATGTAGATATATTAAATCCTTTGATTCATAACTTCTGTTAGTTCTACTGTGTCTCTGTTTAGTTTATGTTTCCATGGTCTGTCCATTGCTGAGAGTGGCATGCTGAAGTCTCCCACTATTATTGTGTGAGGTTCAATGTATGCTTTGAAGTTTACTAACATTTCTTTTAAATATGTTGGTTGGGGCATAAATATTCAGAATTGAGATTTAATTATGGTAGATTTTTTCCTTTGATGAGTATGAAATGTCCTTCCTGATCTTTTTTGATAACTTTTGATTGAAAGTCTATTTTCTTGGATATTATAATTGCTATTGCAGCTTGTTTCTTTTGATCATTTGCTTTGAAAAAAAATTTCTACCGTTTTACTTTGAGGTAGTGTCTGTCTTTGTCACTGAGGTGTGTTCCCTGTATGTAGCAAAATTCTTGGTCCTGTTTACCTATCCAGCCTGTTAGTCTATGTCTTTTTATTGGGGAATTGATGTTGAGAGATATTAAGCACAAATGAGTGTTGCTTCCTCTTATTTTTGTTGTTAGAGATGATTGTTTATGTGGCTATCTTTTTTTGGGTTTGTTGTGAGAAGATTAATTTCTTGCTTTTTCTTGGGTGTAGTTTCCCTCCTTGTGTTAGAATTTTTCATCTATTATCTTTTGTAGGGTTGGATTTGTGGAAAGATATTGTTTAAATTTCTTTTTGTCATGGAATATCTTGGTTTCTCCATCTATGGTAATTGAGAATTTTGCTGGGTATAGTAGCCTGTACTGGCATTTGTGTCCTCTTGGGGTCTGTATGATATCTGCCCAGGATCTTTTGGTTTTTAGAGTCTCTAAAGTCTGGTTGAGAAGTCTGGTGTAATTCTGATAGGTCTGCCGTCATATGTTATTTGACCTTGAAAAAGGTCAAATAACATATGAACTTTTAATATTTTTATATTATATCTTTTAATATTTTTCTTTGTTCTGTGTATTTGGTGTTTTGATTATTATGTGACAGGAGGAGTTTCTTTTTTGGTCCCATCTATTTGGCATTCTGTAGGCTTCTTGTATGTTTATGGACATCTCTTTCTTTAGGTTATGGAAATTTTCTTCTATAATTTTGTTGAAGATGTTTACTGACCTTTTGAGTTGGGAATCTTTGCTCTCTTCTTACCTATTATCCTTATGTTTCATTTTTTCATTATGTCCTGGATTTCTTGGGTGTTTTGAGTTAGGAGCTTTTTGGATTTTATATTTTCTTTGACTGTTGTGTCAATGTTTTGTATGGTACCTTCTACACCTGAGATTCTCTCTTCTATCTCTTGTTTTCTGTTTGTGATGATTGCTTGCATCTATGACTCCTGATCTCTTTCCTAGGTTTTCTATCTCCGGGGTTGTCTTGTTTTGTGATTTCTTCATTGGTTCTATTTCCATTTTTAGATCATACATGATTTTGTTCAATTCCTTCACTTGTTTTGTTGTGTTTTCCTGTATTTCTTTACGTGATTTTTGTCTTTTAGGGCTACCTGTTTATCTGTGTTCTCCTGTTAAGGGAGTTATTTTTTTGTCCTTCTTAAAGTCCTTTATCTTCTCCATGAGATGGGATTTTAGATCAGAATGTTACTTTTCAGATATGTTGGAGTATCCAGGGCTTGCTGTGGTGGGAGAACTAGATCCTGAAGATGCCAAGTAGCATTTCTGTTGCTTATATTCTTGGGCTTGCCTCTCGAAGTCTGGATATCTCTGGTGTTAGCTGGCCTTATTGTCTCTGACTGAAGCCTGTCTCTCCTGTGAGAAATCCTAGTTGAAAAATAATGGAGGAGATAAGAATAATTGTATAGTGAATGTATGTATGTGTGTGTATATATCTATCTCTATATCTATCTGTCTCTCTACTGTCTACCTACCTATCTATCCATCTATCTATCTATCTATCTATCTATATATCTATCTTTCTGTCTCTCTCTCTCTACCTGTATCTATCAGGCTCCTGGAACACCATAGATAAAAATGAAACTGTTTTAGGCATTTACGAAGTTTGTCATATTTGATATAAAATATGACCTTTTAAAGGCACGGTAAAAGTAACATGAAAATCAGAGGCTTATAAGCAATTTAATGCAAATTGCAGATATCTGTGTGTGGTGGTTATGAATTCTCACAAAGGGACAGGTTTGTTTGCTACTGTTATATATCCAATTCTGTGCCCCGAGGAAGACTGTAGAGAGTCCTCCTGCCCACATACATTAGATGGAAGCATGGAACTTCACATTGAACAATAATTTTAGCTTTTACTGAGGAAAAATGGTTGTGAATGCCATACACCATTGGGGACAGTGTCAGTTGGATCTTTATATGCAAATAGTCTTTTCCCTCCTGTGCTAGTGGTGTCCTCTCATTGAATCTACATTGCTCATCATTTTCTGTATTTGAAAGATCAATTTAAAGAAAGCATAAGAGTGTTCTTGTTTCTGCTGCTGGTTGCCTTGCCCTTGTGCTGCTATGAAGGTGAGTATTATTTGTGATTGGATTGGTACCATCCCCTGGCAATGTCAAGTGCCCTTCTCCAAGCACTGCATATTCATTCCCTTCTTATTGTAGGTTAAAACAGGCTGTTGTTCTGAAATCTATATGAAACTTCTCGATATTCCCCTGGAAAACTCAGGGCTTATCCAGTTCATTACCCCATATTTATGACCTTTTCAGAAAAAATTAAGAATTTTTCTGCTTGTAGTCTTATTCTGGACTGGTACTAAATATTTTTAATAAGTGACTTCATATTTAGGAATCTGAACCTTGACATTTAACATCCCTTTAAGTCATGCTACATGTTTAAACTATATATACATATATATGTATATATATTTCAAACACGTGTGTGTGTGTGTTTTATGATGCTTTAGTTACCATAATGATTAGTTTTGAGAAATATATATATATATATACATATATATATATATATATATGTATATATATATATATCTCAAACAGGTGTGTGTGTGTGTGTTTTATGATGCTTTAGTTACCATAATGATTAGTTTTGAGAAGGAGTCAGATTAAGGGCTTTAAGATCCTACTTGCATGATATAACTGTATCTAGATCAGCCTTTGCTTGCCTCCCCAGAGATCTTTAAATTTCTACTGATTTCATAGTTCCTACACTCCTCTAAGTTTAGGTTTACAAAATGCTGCCATTAGAATTGTGATTGGAGGACTCTTGGTTTCAGTACTTACTATACTCTTAGTCAAGTGAATAACAAACCTTCAGTTAGGCTCTGAGAATAACCATCCATGTGTGAATCCTACCAATAACAGCAGTAGAACTGGTACCACTGCAGCTGCTAACACATCTAGATTTCTCAGAATTAATTCTACATTCTTTTACAGTAAATTTTTTTCTTTTAAGATTTATTTTATTTATTTATTTTATTTTTTTTAGATATTTTCTTTATTTACATGTAAAATTTCCATTTCCCAGGTTCCCCTCCAAAAAACAAACAAACAAACAAAAACAACAAGAGTAAATTTTTATATGAGATACCTTCAAGAAAGAACCATGTCTCAACATACTTACTCCTCTTTTTCTTTCTTAGTTGCTGCTTGTCACCCCATATCACCTCTCATCCAAAGCTCTGCAAATTCTCACAATATGCTATTACTCCTCCTAAGTCCAGAGAGAGCTCATATCAGAACTCAGTTGGGACCTGGTCCAAAACATCCAGAAAATCTGGGACATTATTAAAAGACTAAACATAATAATAATAATAATAATAATAATAATAATAATAATAATAATAATAAAGGAGCAGAACTCCAGATCAATGGAAAATATTTTTTAACAAAATTATAGAAGAAAAAATTCCTGCTGGGCGGTGGTGGCGCACACCTTTAATCCCAGCACTTGGGAGGCAGAGACAGGTGGATTTCTGAGTTCGAGTCTAGCCTGGTCTACAGAGTGAGTTCCAGAACAGCCAGGGCTACTCAGGAAAACTCTGTCTTGAAAAACCAAAAAAAAAAAAAAAAAATCCTAACCCAGAGAAGTACATGCCTATAAAGACACAAGAAGCTTACAGAACACTAAATAGATTGAACCAAAAAATAAAGTTCCTTCACTTCATAATAATGAAAAGACTAGACATACAAAATCAGGGTGGCTGGAGAGATGGCTCAGCGGTTAAGAGCCCTGACTGCTCTTCCAGGGGTCCCAAGTTCAATTCCCAGCAACCACATGGTGGCTCACAGCCATCTGTAATGGGATCTGACACCCTCTTCCGGTGTGTCTGAAGACAGCTACAGTACTCATATACATAAAATAAACAAATAAATAAACAAACAAACAAAATCAGAAAGAATATTAAAAGTTGCAATGGGAAAAGGCCAAGCAACATATTAAGGGAGACCTATTTGAATTACACTTGATTTCTCAATGGAGATTCTAAAAGTTAGAAAAACCTGGACAGAGATTTCTCAGACTCCAAGAGACCACAGACAGCAACCCAGACTATTGTATACAGCAGAAACCAGGAAAGAGGATAACATTTGAAATGTAAATAAATAAAATAACCCCCAAAACCCCCCCACCCATTTCAATCACTATAGGTGGAGAAAACAAGATAGTCCATGAGAAAGTCAAATTTAAACAAAAACTATCCATAAATCCAGCCATACAGAAGGCACCAGAAATAAAACTCCAACCCAAGAGGTTACATCCATAATAACACAGGAAATAAATAATCTCACACAAGCAAAACAAAAAGAAGGTGCACACGCACACACGCGTGCACACACACACACACACACACACACACTACCACAACTGCCACCACTACCAACAAAATAACAGGAAATAACAATTATTGGTCATTAATATCTCTTTATTGTTTTTATCAAAAATCCCAATTATTCAATTTTTGACAAAGAAGACTCTGGAGCCAGATGCTGGGGTGAAAGCTTGCTAGCTCAGAGAGGCAGAGAAAGCACTCAGCTGTCCTTCTTTCATAGCTGTCATATAATAAGAAAAACCAACTTCTCCTTCACAATGTCTCAAAAAATCCTTTCAAACTGAGTATCACTCCCTTCCACTTCCTGTGTATCTATCTGTCCATCCTTCTGACTTCTTACTCTTTTTCCCTGCTATGTTCACTCCCTGTCAACTGGTTCCTAGCTCTGCCTCTTGACCTATGGTTAACTTTATTTAATTCTGTTTACAATAAACAGAAAGTTTTTGGATTAAAGGTATGTTAGGGATGAGCCACACCACAACCCAAAGCAGCTTTTTCCAGTAAATAACACACTCTCAGGTTTCATAGTGTGATAAAGTATCCTACAATGCCTGTTAATAACAACTAACTCATTTACTCTATAAAAAAGATACATACTAACAGAATGGATGCAAAACAGTATCCATTCTGCTGCTGCATACAAAAAACAAACCATCAAAGATAGACATTACCTCAGAGTAATGGGCTGGAAAAAGATTTCTCAAGCAAACGTTTCAAGAAGCAACTTGGTAGAACCATTCTAATAGCTGACTAAATAGACTTTCAACCAAAATTAATAAAAAAGGATGGAGAAGTATATTTCATATTTATTAAAGGAAAATACAATGTGTGCTTTGAGCTTTAGTAAAGTTTCTTTTATCAATGTGGGTATCCTTGCATTTGGAGCATAGATGTTCAGAATTCAGAGTTCTTCTTGGTAGAGTTTTCCTTTGATGAGTGTGAAGTGTCCTTCCTTATCTTTTTTGATAACTTTAGGCTGAAAGTGGTTTTTATTGGATATGAGAATGGCTACTCCAGTTTGTTTCTTGGGACCATTGGCTTAGGAAATTGTTTTTCAGCCTTTTATTCTGAGGTAGTGTCTATCTTTGTCACTGAGGTGGGTTTCCTGTATGCAGCAAAATGTTGGGTCCTGTTTATGTATCCAGTCTGTTAGTCTATGTCTTTTTAATGGGGAATTGAGTCCATTGATGTTAAGAGATATTAAGGAAAAGTCATTGTTGCTTCCTGTTATTTTTGTTGTTAGAGGTAGAGTTATGTTTATGTGGTTATCTTCTTTTTGGTTTGTTAAAAGAAGATTATCTCCTTGCTTTTTCTAGGTTGTAGTTTCCTTCTTTGTGTTATACTTTTCCATTTATTATCCTTTGTAGGGCTGGATTTGTGGAAAGATATTATGTAAATTTGTTTTTGTCATGGAATATCTTCGTTTCTCTAATTTACCAAGATGATGTTTCAGTTTTTAACATCTGTGCCCCAAATGCTAGGACATCCACATTTATGAAAGAAACATTATTAAAGCTTAAGTCACACCTTAATAGTGGGAGACATCACCACACTCTCACTGATAGACAGGTCATCCAGAAAAATATTAAACAGAGAAATAATGGAGCTGACAGATAGATGCTATGAACCAAATGGACCCAAGATGTTCACAGAGCACCTCACCAAACACACAAAAAACATACCTTCTCAGTACCTCACAGAATTGTCTCTGAAATTGACCACACACTCGTTCACAAAGGAGGTCTCAACAGATACAAAAAAACCCTTTATCAAGATTAAATCTGAATTTCAACAACAGAAACAGCAGAAAGTCTACAAACTCTTAGAAACTGAACAACTCTCTACTGAATGACTAACTGGGCCAAGGAAGAAATTATTAAAAACATTATAACCTTCCTAGAATTCAATGACAATGAATGCACAACACACCCAAATTTATAGGACACAATGAAAGTGGTGCTAAGAGGAAAGTCCATAGAACTAAGTGTCTTTATAAAGAAATTAGAGAGATCTCATAGTAGAAACATATCAGCACACCTAAAAGTTCTAGAGCAAAAGGAAGCAAACCCAAGAAAAGTAGGTGCCAGGAAATAATCAAATTGAGGCCTGAAATCAATAAAACAGAAACAAAGAGAACTGTTGAGGCCTGCCTCCTTAGCATAGCTGTAGCCATTTTGTTTCATGCCTGCCTGTCATTGACAGAAACTTAACTTGATTCAGAACAGGGTCATGCTGACCACATACCCTGTTATGTTCTGTATGCTATTAGGTTTGTTAATCTTAAGAAATTCTACAACCATAAGTTTCACTTAGGACCCACCCAATTAAAGGTCAATGTGAACTGTTATGTCTAGCTTGAATTAAGGACCGACCAGTGCTTCCTGCACCTGCATATGAGCTCATTGTGGTTTTGTGGTTTTAGCTTTTATAAGCTGGCCCTGAGAAATGTACAGGGTCACAACTCCTAGCTCCCAAGTCTGAAGCTGCATCCCTGATCAATTAGTCTTAGGGCATACGTTCAATAAACTATCCCCATCTGAATGAGATCAATGTTTGTGTAGTTTGTGGGGCAACTCCTGGATTCCAGCAAGAACAATACAAAGAATTAATAGAACAAAGTGTTGGTTCTTTGAGAAAATCAACAATATAGATTAAACCCTTAGCAAAACTAACTAAAAGACACATGGAAAGAATATCTAAATTAACAAAATCAGAAATGAAAAGGGGAATGTAACAACAGATACTGGGGAAATTCAAAGAATGAGTTGATCATGTTTAAAAACCTGTACTCCACAAAATTGAAATGTCTAAGAGAAATATGCAATTTTCTTGGTAAATATCACTTACCAAAGTTAAATCAAGACCATATAAACAATTTAAATAGACATATAACTCCCAAGGAAACAGAAACAGTTATTAAAAGTCTTCCAACCAAAATAAGCCAAGGACCAGACGGTTTTAGTGTAGAATTCTACCAGATTTTCAAAGAAGAGCTAATGCCAAGCCACCTTAAATTGCTACACAAAACAGAAATGGAACATTGCTAAATTTATTGAGTGAGACTGCAGTCACTCTGATACCAAGAAGCACTTACTGTTCAACATCCTTCGTTGTCAGGGAAACGCAAATCAAAACGACCCTGAGATTCCACCTCACAGCAGTCAGAATGGCTAAGATCAAAAACTCAAGTGACAGCACATGCTGGAGAAGATGTGGAGAAAGAGGAACACTCCTCCATTTCTGGTGGGATTACAAACTGGTACAAGCACTCTGGACATCAAGTGAGGGACGGGGTTGCCATCCTGCAGTCACATCCTGACCCACAATTGTTCCGGTCTGAAAGAATTACAGGGATGGAAATGGAGAGGAGCCTGAAGGTCCAGTGACAGGCTCAAAGTAGGATCTAGCTCAAGGGGAGGTTCCAAGGCCTGACACTATTACTAAGGTTATGGAGCGCTCACAAAAAGGGACCTATCATGACTGCCCTCTGAAAGACCCAACAAGCAACTGAAAGAGTCAGATGCAAATATTTGCACCCAACCAATGGACAGAAGCTGCTTATCCCTGTTGTTGAATTAGGGAAAAGCTGGAAGAAGATGAGGAGAAGGGCAGTCCTGAAGGAGGATCAGCAGTCTCTCTGGACCCCTGAGATCTCTCAAACACTGGATCACCAAACAGACAGTATATAACAGCTGATATGAGACCCACAACACATATACAGTAGAGGACTTCTGGGTCTGTGTTCATTCAGAGATGATGCACCTAACCCTCAAGAGACTGGAGGCACCAGGGAATTTAGAGGCCAGGTGGGGTGGGGTGGTGGTGGGGCATTCATGTGGAGGCAGAGGGTGTGGTGGGGAGGATGTGGAGCAGTTGGAGGGTGGATGCGGGGTGGGGAATGGAATATGGAGTGTAAAAAATAAATTAATTTAAAAAAATAAAAAAATAATTCGGATGATAGGAATGAACACAATAGAGGAGACAAGCAAGTAATTGTCTAACTGAAATCGCCAAGTGATCATTTCCCCACAGTGACACTAATTTCAACAATATATGGCCACATCAATGAACTTTAGAGTACCAATGACACCTGGTGTAAGCAGTGTGTTTAATTTAAGACAATAAGAAATTGCACACTGAATAAAGCAGGAAGAAAGTAGGTGCTCAGAATTCCTCCTTCTGAGATGTAGACTATAGTCTGTGCTCACAATAGTCCTCATTCCTACCTCAGTGAGCACAGTGCAGACATCATAACACCTCAGCCCCCGCCCTTAGACCAGGACCATGTACTGATCGTCTGGAACTCTTTAACTAGAAGCCCAGTGTATTGTTTCCACCATCCTTCTTATAAGTTCCATAGACAGTGAGGAACAAGACTCTACTCAACAAATAGCAGAGCATGAAAATGCCACAGGAGGATGCTTTAGAGCTCATTGCCAAGCCCAGTTCTGGGAGACATAACCAGGCAGAGGGAAATAACATACATTCCCAAGTACACAGGTCTGTTTCACCAAGTCCTGATTGTTTTGGCCTGCACCATTTTCAGACATTGCCAGATATGAAATATATATCTTTGAGACTTGCAGGCACATTTTGCTAGGATGATCAACTCTGTGATTTCTGAGGTGGCAAAAGGGTCTCTATTTCAATTCCTTCTACATCCTTAAACAGGACGGATGAATAGAAAGACCACCCCAACCAGTGACTGAAGCCGGGGTCAGTCCAGGATCCTGACGGAGTCTGTGTTGGCCTGATGAAAAGATGAAAACTCACAGTTTAAGATTGCACAGCGGCAGCTTTTCTCAGTGCTCATTTCTATGCATATCATCGTCAGGAAAAAACCAAAAACCAAAAACCAAACAAAGAAAACCCAACCCCCCCACAATACAACAAAATAAAACAGAAAAAGAAGTTTAATATGATAAGAAATGGTTTAATTCAGACTCTTCTTGCATTTCATGAGATACAATATTTTTCTTTTTTTTTTTTTTTAGTGGACAGTTTTTTCTTTTTTATTAGATATTTTCTTTATTTACATTTCGTTTATGTATATGGGTACACTGTAGCTGTACTGATAGTTGTGAGCCACCATGTGGTTGCTGGGAATTGAACTCAGGACCTTCAGAAGAGCAGCCAGTGCTCTTATCCGATGAGCCATCTCTCCAGCCCCTTTATTTACATTTCAAATGATAACCCTTTTCCTGGTTTCCCCTCTGGAAAAAACAACCCTATTCCTTCCCCCCTCCCCCCTGCTCACTAACCCACCCTCTCCCAATTCCTGGCCCTGGCATTCCCTTACACTGGGGCACAGAACCTTCACAGGACCAAGGGCCTCTTCTCCCATTGATGACTGACTAGGTCATCCTCTGCTATACATATGCTGCTGGAGTCATTAGTCCCACCATGTGTACTCTTTGGTTGGTGGTTTAGTCCTTGAGAGCTCTGAGGGTACTAGTTAGTTGATATTGTTGTTCCTCCAATGGGGCTGCAAACCCCTTCAGCTCCTTGGGACCTTTCTCTAGTTCCTTCATTGGGGACCCTGTGCTCAATATTTTTCTAAACCATGCATGTGTCAGAAGTAGAGCCTAAAATAAGAGTTTTACCTAGGTATAAACTGTTTTGTTCAAATTCAGGCATCTTTAGTCCCTACTTCAGAGTATCCTAATACCATACAGGGAGCAGGAGGAGGAAATCTATTTCCATGACCCAATGCTCATGTGCACATGGGCTGTCAAGATTTTTTAGGAAATGATGTGTTGGGAAAGGGAGTTTAGAGGGAGAAGATGTGAAAATAGTGGTGGTAGCAGGTGTATTATCCAACCTCTCAACCTCCCAGTCCCAGGATCCCAGGAGGGTTATGTGCAGTGTGTGCAGAGGTGTTGGGAAGAGAGCAGCTGGAATGCTTTTTCATAGGGGAGACTCACAATGGGTGAGGAAGGTGCTTTTCCTTCTTCACTCTCACACCCAGACATTTCCTAATGGGAATCTATGTGTGTACATGTGTGTGTGTAAAACTCCAAGTATGAGACGGCACAGTCCATTTAGGTTATTTTATGAAATAACACAACAGAGAATTGTATGCAGTTAATTTAATAAAATGGAAAGAAATATATGTGAGGTTTCAACAATTGTCTTGCACTTTATAGGTAGAAATAAAGAACCAAGAAAGAAAAGTTATGATTTGCGGTTTCAGTTGCATGACCATTGCCAGTTTTCTGCAGTTCTGTGAGCCAAAGGTCTTGTGGAGGTTTATGATGACTCTTCACAACTGGCGAATATTATGTCCTGGAAAACCAAAACAAGGAGATGTCTTAAATTTAGAGTTGTGTCTTAAAAGTCACAGGCTATGGGGGCTGGCGAGATGGCTCAGCGGGTAAGAGCACTGACTGCTATTCTGAAGGTCCTGAGTTCGGATCCCAGCAACTACATGGTGGCTCATGGCCATCTGTACAACTACAGTATACTCATGCAAAGAAAATAAATAAATCTAAAAAAAAAAGTCACAGGCTAAAAGTCATTTTTTCTTGCTAGTATTTTTGTTCATTTTTCTCTTAGTAGTTTTTAGGATGTATAATAATTAGTATGTGTATTTGCGTGTGGTGTGTATGTATACCCACATATGGGAAGTCAGGGAACAACTGTTGGAATCTAGTTCTCTCCTTCTGCCTTTACATTAGTGATTTTACAGTTTACAAAAGAAAACAAATTAAAAGTTACCGTCATCACTTTAACATTGGCCAGAGTCTCCTCGGTCTGGTCTAGAAAACATTGTTTGAAGTCCGCCACAGCATCTTCAGAAAAATAATCAACATATGGATCAACCAATTCCAGATATTCTTCCTTGCTCACAGATGAGTCAATTGTTTGATAGATAATATCATCTAGAATAGCGCAGCCAGAACCTGGAAAGACACAACATTCATTCACAGAGGTTTGAAGTCATCAGCATTTACATATCTTGACAATCATGTTCTTGAGTACAAGTGGAAACACAGATTAGCAATGGTGGTGGGCATTGCCAAATCTGGGACAGAAGATGATGGCTGTGAGAGTCTACTTAGAAATAGCAAACTCAAATTGTTCTTATTTTGGGCTTGTACCACAGAAAGAGCCAAGATTTTAAACTCTACTAAATACAAAACAAACAAACAAAAAGACTTTACATATTTATGTTCATTTAAGAAAATACTAGTAGTGATGTATTATTTTGAAATACACAGTTAATATGTCTGGAGTTATTTGAAATTTATACTGAGAAAAACGTATGTATTTGCAGTATTACTGTAGACAAGCATCTACATAACACTGTTAAAATGATTGTTTTATATCAAACAACTTTTATAATACTCATTTTTATTGTTATAATATTTTATAAATTTTAAGGAATATGGCAAAAAAAGATATTGTAGGTATTGAAGAGGGGCTCTCTGGGAGGAGTTGGGGTACAAAAGGGAAACAAGAATGTGATTTAATTCTATTTACTTAAAATATGTTTTTAAATGTTAACAAATTCAGACAAAATGAAATTATGTAACTTTTCTTATCATAATGCAATAAAAAAAGAAATAGCAAACTCTGGGTTTGGTGATTGAATATGGGAAAGATTCTCAGGTGGAGCAGTCTCTGGATTCTCCTTTCTTCAGTCTCTGCTTCACACTTGTCTCTGCAACTCCTTCCATGGGTATTTTGTTCCCCTTTTTAAGAAGGAACAAAGTATCCACACTTCGGTCTTCCTTCTTCTTGAGTTTCTTGTGGTTTGTGGATTGTACTTTGGGTATTCTGATCTTCTGGGCTAATATCCACTTATCAGAGACTGCATACCATGTGTGTTCTTTTGTGATTGGGTTACCTCACTCAGGATGATATTCTCCAGATTCATCCATTTGCCTAAGAATTTCATAAATTCATTGTTTTTAAGTGCTGGCTGAAGGAGCCTGATATAGCTTTCTCCTGAGAGGTTCTGACAGTACCTGACTAATACAGAAGTAGAGGTTCACAGCCATCCATTGGACTGAGCACAGGGTCCCCAATGAAGGAGCTAGAGAAAGAACCCAAGGAGCTGAAGGGTTTGCAGCCCCATAGGAGGAACAACAGTATGAACTAACTAGTGCCCTCAGAGCTCCCAGGTACTAAACCACCAACAAAAGAGTACACATGGGGGGACTCATGGCTCCAGCAGCATATGTATAGCAGAGGATGGCCTAGTCAGTCATCAATGGGAGGAGAGGCCCTTGGTCCTGTGAAGGTTCTATGCCCCAGTGTAGGGGAAAGCCAGGGCCAGGAATTGGGAGAGGGTGGGTTGGTGAGCAGGGGGATGGGGGGAGGGGACAGGGCTTTTTAATTTTTCTTTTTTTTTTCTTTTTCTTTTTCTTTTTTGGAGGGGAAACCGGGAAAGGAGATATCATTTGACATGTAAATAAAGAAAATATCTAATAAAAAAAATCTCCCCCTCCCCAAAATAAAACAAATTAATCTGTTTGTGACCTGGGCTTATGATAGGAACCATCAATTATACAGTAGTGACAGGCCTTTTTCTACTTGTTTTTCTAGCCCTTTTCAGTCTCTGTCACTTGTCCTTTCTTGGTTAATCTATCCTAACCCTTGTGAAATAGGGACCAAAAAAAAAGTACTAACTCAGTATTATTAGGTTTAAGAGATGGCCCAACAGTAAAAAGACCAACCTCTTGGGAACCTTCAAACTCCAGGGATTCCTACCCTTTGGTAGAGCTCCTTCTCTAGTTCTGAGGTGAGAAACCAGCGGATCTGTAAACCAAGCACACAGATCTAAAGACCAAGTGAAAGTCTGGATGATAAGGTACATGGGCTTGTGACCATCACGAGCAACATCCAGCCTCAGGACTTCCAAGACTTCTGAGCTCCTGTCCCCTGTGGATGCCTTCCAGGTACCTCTCCATTCCCCCTCCCCCCTAACATACCTGGATCAGTATGAGGGATACAGCAGAGGTCAAGGACAGAGTGACTAGCTCCAGTGAGGGTAAGGGAAGGGGTGTTGGGGAGAAACACTGTCCAAGCTACTATAAAGTTGGTGACATTTGCTCTTGGGAATGAGAGATAGGGCCCGAAACAAGGATGGCAGCTGGAAAGTGAAGGACACTCTTAGCACTCAGTAGCGGTAGTGATCAGGCTTGAAGGGGCTGTTAATGGGCATGCCCAGATACTGGGCCTGTTTCTCAGTCAGCTTAGTCAGCTTCACATTCAGCTTGCCCAGGTGGGCTTCAGCCACTGCCTTATCCAGCTTCTTAGGCAGGAAGTGAACCCCATCTGGGTGGGTCCACAGCTCAATCTGTGCCATCACCTGGTTCATGAAGGAGTTGCTCATCACTAAGCTGGGGTGGCCCATGGCACAACCCATGTTGACTAGACAGTCTTCAGCCAGCAAGATGGTGTGGCGCCCATTCTTTAGCCAGTAGCGGTCCACCTGGGGCTTGATGTTCACCTTCTCCATAGCATTCTCATTGAGCCACTTCACATCAATCTCCATATCGAAATGTCCAATGGCACAAACAATGGCATCATCCTTCATCTGTTCAAAGTGCCGGCCGAGAATGATATCAACACAGCCTGTGGTGGTGACAAAGATGTTGCCCTCCTTACAGGCCTCGTCCATGGTGGTCACCTCATAGCCTTCCATGGCAGCTTGTGGTACATTGGTGGGGCCAGCCTCAGTGATGATGACTCGGGCCCTAAAACCCCTCAGGGCTTGGGCACAGCCCTTGCCCACATCACCATAGCCTGCTACCACTGCCACCTTGCCCACAATCATCACATCTGTGGCCCGTTTGATGCCATCCATGAGGGACTCCCGGCAGCCATAGAGGTTGTCAAACTTGCTCTTGGTGACAGAATCATTGACATTGATGGCAGACACCTTCAGTATCCCATTGGCCATCAACTTGTAGAGGTTGTGGACACCAGTTGACCTCAGAGGTAACTCGGATGTCTAACAGAAGCTGTAGGCATTTGGTGTGGATGAGGTTGGGAAGATCACCACCATCATCCAGAATCATGTTGAGGGGTCCATCCTTGAAGTGCAAAGTCTGCTCAATGCACACAGGTACTTTTCATCTGTCTTGCCTTTCCAGGCAAACACTGGAATGCCAGCCCTGGCAATGGCAGCCGTTGCATGGTCCTGAGTAGAGAAGCTGTTGCAGCTGGATCACCGCACCTCAACACCCAGAGCCATGAAAGTCTCGATGAGGACAGCAGTCTCCATAGTCATGTGCAGCCAGCCAGCAATGCGAGCACCCTTCAGTGGCTTGGAGGCTGAGTACATCTCCCGCATGCGCATCAATCCTGGCATCTCATTCTTAGCTATGTCCAGGGTCTTCCGTCCCTAGCCAGCCAGCCCCATGTCCAAGACTTTGTAGGGCAGTTTATCAGACATTCTGGTGGTGCTTCCTCTAGAAGTGATGAACTCAGTGAAGGGGGCCAGGTGGAGCGGGGTAAGACCCTTCTTGGTTTTTAAAAATAATATGTTGAGAACAAGTTTAGTGTTACACATTTTTAGCTGATATAAGGCCATCCACTGGACCATGGGAAACCTACCATGAGCCACAACCCTGAAGAAAATTGACCCTTCCTCCCTCAGCAGACAATCACTTGCCAAAAGCTTCTCAGTATGGGCATAGGGTTTCATAACCCCTCCCCTGCCCACATTTAGAGTGCTGACCAGCTTGATCTTGTGAAAGTCCTGGGCAAATAAACACTGCTCCTCTCAGTTCGTCAGTACTATAGCCCAGACGTGTCTAGAAGAACGTATCTTGCAGCAGTTCTCCCTGGCTCTTACAATCTTTCATCCCCCGCCTTCTTTTGTGTTTCCTGAGTCTTGGAGAGGAGGATATGAGATGATATTTCAGTTAGGGATGAGCACTTAACAGTCACTTATTCTCTGCACTTTGGTCAATTTTTGGTTAGAGGGCTTTACGTTATTCATTACTGGAAGAAGCCCTCAGAAAAGGCAAGCTGTCCTCCCTATTAGCATGAACACAAAGGACATGGAAACAAAGGACCACTTAAAGAATTCAGAACAATCTCTCATATGTCTGTCACATAATGTCCAAGCTTTTTACCCTGGCATTACATGCTCCAGTTGAGAAGCAGCAGCACCATTGGGAAGTTTTCCATTTCCTTCCACAGTTAGAGAGATTCATGAATACATCCTCTAGGAATCCTATATGGTTTCAGTGTTATGGGAGCACATTTCTATCACCACACCTTTCTGATGAAATATCTCACAATCAAACCTGAGCCTTGCCATAGATTTTAAAAGAGCAGTTTTCATAACGGGACATTTTGTATGGTATTGACACATGACATGCAGCTCCAACACAGGAATCAGACCCACAATAGAGATACCCTTTTTAATTATATTATCTGAACTAATGTTGACCCATGGAGTTATATTACATCATACACTTTACACTAGTGCTCAGGTACAATGACTTCTTCCTGGAAGACACAGTAAAAATGTGTGGTCCAAAAGCACTCTTCCCTTCTACAGAACTTACCACTGGCATAGCAGCAAATGGGAATGGTGACCAACAGGAATAGAATCATAAACTTCATGTTGAAGTTCCTGTGGGTTGGTCTGTTGTCCAAGACAGAAATCAAGAAACTCTCTGGAGCTGAGACCTCAGTGTTCCTCTATTTATTGCTCAGACAACCACCTTAATCTCGTTCCATAAATAAGAACACAAGTCATATGTTTAGTATGGCACTGCACCAGGAAACGTAAGAGGATGAAGAGCCAAAGAACACTGATTTCATTGAAGAAAGCAAGGAAACAGATTTTTGAGACTTTGGGGACCACCGTAATGACAAATGGCAACAACAAAGTGCTGGCAAGTGCATCTAATGTCCAGTGCAGATTACAGCACTGTGGGTTGATTTTATCATCTGCTGTTCTGATTTTTAAGGTGGTTTCATTTCTCCCCTTCTCTTCCTCCCTTCTCCTCATCCTTTTCTCTCCTTGTTTGCCTTGTTAATATCATGTCTCATTTTCTTCCTGTTTCACCTTCTTTCCTGCCCCCTTCCCTCCCTTACAAACCTCAAGCTGCTTTATTCCTTGTATGTCACCTTCTGTTGGTTGGGGTGAGTGCGTAATGACATGTTCACTCTGTAAGACAAACTTTCTTTTTGGGAACCTTCTTTGTAAATCCCTTCCAGTTTGGGAAGGGGCTTACCAATTCTGACTCATTATTGAAAAGGTCAGGAATCTAAAATCTGCTCAAGTCCTATCCTTGGGGGGAGTTATAATGCTTTTCTCTCTAAGATTTCTTTTAGACATTGGTAAAATGGGGGATTTGAATGGTACCATGATGAGTTTGTATCAGGATAACAGATAGTGTATGTAAAAAAGTTTGTCATAGTACATAGTATAAGACAACCATTAATAAATGGGTATTTTTGTGGCTGGAGAGATGGCTCAGCAGTTAAGAACATTTACTGCTCTTTCAAAGGACTGTCTTTCCTTCAGTCTCTTCTCCATTTCTGTCCCTGCAGTTCTTTTAGATAGGAACAATTATGGGTCAGAATTTTGGCTGGATTAGTAACCCAGTCCCTCCACTTGAGGCCCTGTCTATGTACTGAAGGTAGACTCTTGAAGTTTCTTTTCCCCAATGTGACCATATGAATTTTACTCATTCCTTTTTTGTTCTTCAACTATATTTATTTATTTAGAGTGTTTGCATGTGTACCACAGGACATTGTGGGGGCCACAGGATGACTTCTGGGAGTCAATTATCTCCTTTAAGCATATGGGTCTCAGAGATAAAACTCATGTTGTGAGGCTTAGTGGTAAGTATCTTTACCTACTCCATCCATATGGATCTTTACATGGGACAACTTTTATCCTTAAATGCTTGGCATTGTACCTGGTCACACATAAGTGCGGCGTTTCCATCACTCTTAGTGTAAAGGATATGTCCTTTTGTTTTCAGAACCCACCTGGGGCTGTGAAGCGAGACAAAGAATGTAGCTAATAATCACAGAAAGCCCAAAAGTAAACTGAAATTCAGGGAACCGCTTCCTGAAAAACCAGAATGATCACTTGAAGGAAGGGCAGAACTGTGAGCCCTAGGAACCACAGTACCAACACCAATTGTGCAATAGTGGGCAGAGCATATATAATATGGTCAAGCAGAAAATAATCTAGAAGAAGTTGTGATGTGCAGGCAAAGTTCTCACCCACCTATTCATCTAGTTATCTGTCAAGAAAAGTTGAGTACATAATAATTTAATTTTCATGACCTGTGCCCTATACATTCTGTTGTATAAACAAGTTACTTCAGGTCTTGTCTCTTGTTGGGTATCTCTCCTTGCAAGGACAATGACAATCCAACCATTAAATGAGTGATTAGAACAAGTTGTAGAAGACTCGCCTTAAATGTCAGCAGCATCTTTCTTTAGACTGAGGTCCTGGGAAGAGTAAAAGAGAAAAATAGTCAGTATTGCTCCTTGTCTTCTTGCTGCCCTGCTGTGATGCAACTGCTTGTCTCCCCCCCCCCCCTTATCACGATGAGCTTAAAAGTTCACTGGCAACTTTGAGCTAAGGTTAATAATTCACTTATATAAATAATTTCTGTCAGATATTTTACTAAATCTGACAGATATGAAAAGAGTGACGAATATGGTGTAAGATCCCACTTCTAAGCATGTATCCAAAGGTATGGGAGCATACACTACAAAGGTATATAATAAGTATCAGTTGCCAATCATAAAAGGAAGCACACACTACAAAGGTTCATAATTATTATCAGCTGACAATCATAAAAGGTTGAAAAAGGTTGAGGATGGGTATACCTCTGGCTTTGGTAATTTATAGTAAGAATTACTATAAAGGAGGATGGAATTGAGAACTGTACATACATACATACATACATACATACATACACACACACACACACACACACACACACATATATACCTCATCAATTTTGTGGACACTAACAACTTGAGGTGATTCTTCACCAAGTTCTTGTGGATCATGTATATGTTCACCAGTTTGAAAAAGCAAGGGCAAAAGAATGCTTGGGATTTGCCCTCAACATATGTGTCTTCAGCATACCCCCTAATGAATGTAGGGCGATTTTAGGGATCTTAGACATGATTAATATCTGTCCCAATCTACTGGTCACATGCATTATACTTCTAATAGTCACTTAAGAATTCTACCACCCTTTAATCCCAGCACTTGGGAGGCAGAGGCAGGCGGATTTCTGAGTTCGAGGCCAGCCTGGTCTACAGAGTGAGTTCCAGGACAGCCAGGGCTACACAGAGAAACCCTGTCTCAAAAAAAAAAAAATTCTACCACCATAATAGTCACTTCATCATACCCATGAAAATCAACGTAGTGAAGGGTAAGTAACTTAGCTGTAGGCAGAGGAAAGCCATCAAAACTAGAGCCAAATTTAAGCACATTTCTGAACATTTAGAATAAACAAATACTCCTTGTTGACAGATAAGATTGAGTTGACCTCCTCTGAGAAATAGGTGATTAATTTTGCTTGACTTACTTTGTTTTTCCTTTTAGTCACATATGTTGGTTTAAACAGTCAGGGTTTGCTCTATTTTTCCCTCTGGTTGGAATTATGCATTTACTCCTTACCTGAGTGTTATAAAGTTGACAGTATCATCAATTTCCTTTGCAGAAGTGGAAATTGAGGCTGTGAGGCCAAGCGACTTGCAGAAAATCCCACTGTAGAACCTGCCAGCCTCCTCTCTAGTCCTTAGTCAATTCCTCCTTACTCCTCAATGGATGAATACATTCTGATTTTGAAGTGTTCAGACAACACTTTAGAATTCAAAACCAGGCATCCAGCTGCTCCAGTAGAGTAATAGGGTCTGGGAACATATCAAAGTGAAGTGAAAGAGTGCTTGCTTATCATTTCTGAGGCTGTAGGTTCAATCTCCAGCATCAAAAATAATAATAATAAAAAAAACCAGCAAAAACCCTATAGCTTACTCTAACAGAGCTGGGTGTGGTAGCAAAATCTATAAGCCACAACATGTGAGAGAGGCACAAAGATCATCTGCTCAAGGCTAGCCTGTGCTACATATAAGGACTCTGCATAGGAAAATGAAGGACTGGAGCTGTGACTCAGTCACAGAGTTCTTGCTTTGTGTATGCATTTCCCTATGTTGTCTGGTTCCCAGAACCGCAGAATTAAAAGGGATGGTGAAGTTTAGGATATTTCCCCATTTATTTCAATAAGTCATTGCTATTTTTATGGACACTTCATTGAGTCAATAACTCACTCTGGCAATACACACTTTCAGTATTCTACTGTTCCATAAGCCCGTGGCATCTTTCCACTGTCCAGTGTCTTCAGCAGCTTCTATATTCAGGGTGCATTGTAGAGGCTTGGTAGCTTCCTCCCTGAAGTTGATTCCTAGCTACTTTAAATATATTGAGTGTGAGATTATTTTTATCATTTTTTATTATTACAGTGAAACGATACTGCCTTTTGCATGTGAATGTGATTTCTTGCTACCTCGGTGAAAGTGTTTACAGTTTTTAAAGTTTTCGAGTTTTCTAGTCTTTAGGGTTCCTTGATGTATAAAATCCTATCTTCTGCAAATAAGAATTTTTTCCTTTCCTGTCCATTTCTATTTACTTACTGCCTTATTGTTATATCTGAGACTCCAAGAGGAGTGTTCTGTAAGAGTGAAGAATGTAGACACTCTCATTCCTGATGTTAATGGAAATGTTTTTAGCTTTTCTCCCTTTAATACGACGTCGGCTATAAGTCTGCCACACGTAAGCTGTCCTTATCTTATGCTAATGGCTGCCTCTTCTGTTCCCAGAACCTTCAGTTGTTGGTTCTGCTTTGTTACAGATGACTGTCGGATTTTGATTAAAGCACTGTTTATATCTACTGAGGTGATAATGTGATTTACTTATATGCTGTATTACATTTATTGACTTGTGAATGTTGAATGATCCCTGTATTCCTGGAATGAAGCCAATATGGACATGGTGGATGATATATTTGATGTGTTCTTCAATTCAGTTTGCAGGAATTATATCGTAAATTCTTGTGCATGCATTTATCAGGGAGATTGGCATATGGGTGTCTTTTGTTCTGTACTTACCCAGACTTGGTATCAGTATGATACCAAACAATGTGACAGTTTTGTGATATTACTTTGGTAGTGGTCCTTCTCTTCCTAGTAGAACAGAATGAGGAACGTTAGTGCGAGTTCTATTTAATAATGTGGTGTAGTTCAGCATGGACTCTATCTGGGCTAGACTTTCTTTAGCTAAAATCTTCAGTACTCATTCTCATTGCTTGTTATGCATGTATTTAAGTCATTCAGAGCCTCTTGTTTGAAATCTTGGGGCACATGTAGTTAGAAATTTATTTATGCCTTTTACTATTTCCCACTTATGAGAATATTAAATCTCAAAGTGTGCCTCAGTGATTCTCTTGTAGCAAGTTCCATTTGCATTTTAATTAACTAACTAATTAATAAATTAACTTTACATCCCGATAGTAGCTTCTTCTCCCTCCTATCCTTCCAGCCCCTCTCTCTAACTTCACCTCCATGGATTCTTCCTTTGTTCTCAGAAAAGGCTCAGAAAAAGGGAAGTATCCCATGGGTATCAACCCACCTTGGCATATCAAGTTGCACTAGGACTAGGCCACCTCCTCCTATGTGGCTAGGCAAGGCAGCCCTGTTAGGGGAAAGGGATCCAAAGGTAGGCAACAGAGTCAGAGACAGCTCCTGCTCTTGCTGCTAGGGGTCCCACACTAAGGAAGGCCAAGCTGCATAGCTGTTACATATGTGTGGGGATCTAGGCCCATTCCATGTGCGCTCTCTACATTTTCAGTTTTAGTAATTGGATCATCTCTTTCTTTTTGTTGGTTTGAATAAGTGTTTGTAAATCTTATCTTTTTGAAATACTAACTCCCTTCTCTGTTGACTTCCTGTATGGTTTTTTTTGTTTACATTTCAATAATGTATACCACAGTCTTTATTGTGCTTTATAATTTATTTGAGGTATGAGGTCCTATTTTTCTAGTATCTGAGGGTGCATATCTCTTTAATAATTTTAAATTTTTCTTTAAAAAAATTATCTATGTGTGAGAAGATGTTAACCTGAGTACAGTGCCATACAGGCCAGTGGAGGCATCAGATCCCTTGGGGCTGGAGTTACAGGAAGTTGTGAGCCATTCAAAGTGGGTGCTGGGGGCCAAAGACAGGCCCTCCCAAGAGCAGTGTGCTCTATTCACTACTAAACCACCTCTCCAGCCCTCTAGTTATTTTAAGGTGGGCATTTATAGTGATAAATTTCCCTCTTACAATGACTTTCACTGCATCCCACAAGTCCAAATATTCTGTCATTTCGTTTTTATTAGATTTTATGAATTTTTAAAAGTTTCCTTCTGATTTCTTCAGTGACTACCCATCATTCAATAGGGTGCTGCTCAATAGTCATGAGCTGTTGTATGTTCTATAATTTCCTCTCTGCTTCATTCTCATTTTATACTATTGTGATTAATAGAGTCCAAAAATCATTCCAATTTTCTTGTATTTGTTAAGACTTACTTTATGCTGGGCGGTGGTGGCACACACCTTTAATCCCAGCATTTGGGAGGCAGAGGCAGGTGAATTTCTGAGTTCGAGGCCAGCCTGGTCTACAGAGTGAGTTCCAGGATAGCCAGGGCTACACAGAGAAACCCTGTCTCAAAAAAAAAAAAAAAAAAAAAAAACCAAAAGAAAAAAAAAAGACTTATTTTATTCTGTAAAATGAGATCTATTTGAAGGACAGTCCAGGGGGTTTGGAGTTTATTGTCTTATGTTGGAACAGAATATTCTTTAGGCCTCTTTTTAGGTCCATTTGAGATATGATGTGTTTATGTTGATTTTTTTTTCTGGATGGCCTGTCAATTGTTAAGAGTTAGGTATTGATGTCACACAGTTTCATAGTGTTGAGCTCAACCTGTGCCTTTATTTTCTGGATCATTTGTTTCATAAAACTGGCACCAATGGCCAGTGTCATCTGTTAATTTTGATGTCCTTTGCTTGACTTTGACTTGAAGGACATCAGCCAGGTGCAAGCGTACAGAATCTTCTTCCTGTCATCTCCTAAATTACCTTTGATCTTGGCAAATTATGCTTGAGTTGAATGATGTCACAAGTCACCCACACAGCAAATAACAGTTCATAGTCAATTTAACATGGGATAATCTCTCATCTCCAATCTACTTCTTTAGACTCAATTAAAAATTATCTTTTAGTTGTACTCATTATTTTTATTTTGTCTTCCTATTTTCTCCATTTTGTCTATAATTAAGATAAACTGGGTTTTCTACCATGTGCCTGATCTATACCTCTGCACCCATTTTCCTTGAATGACACCATGAGAAGAAAAACAAAATTAGTTCCAGCATAAAATATGTATATAAGAGAGAAGACACTCAGCTCCCAGGATTCTGTCACCCTTGTGCTACTCAGGATTATCTCCCTAAAGATCCATCAGAATGATTGTCTGTGCCCCACCTACTCTTGTGAAGCTCGCTTCACAGAGACTGGTGAGGGATGAAGTATTGAACATCTCTGCTCAGGAGTACCTACCAAGGGAATTCTTCCCACCTCTGTTCAAGGAGGCCAACCCTCAAAGAAAAGCAGAGATGATTAAGATCCTGGTGGAATACTGGCCCTATCCCTGCCTTCATATTGGGTTACTGATTAATAAACCCAACTTTCAGACCTTCCAGGCTATATTGGATGGAGTAGACACATGGCTGAAACGGAAGTATCACCCCAAGATGTGCAGGCTTCAAGTGGTTCACTTGAATGAATCCCATGCTTCCTTGGATATGCAGGATGGAAGAGAGGATAAACACCAAACACAGTTGTTGCAGTGGGCAAAGGAGAGAAAGGATTTCCTGCATCTGTGCTGTGAGAAGTTGGAGATTAGAGCAATAGAAGTGTCCAAGGTCAGGAATGTATTAAAACTTTTACAGATAGAGTTCATCAAGGAGTTGGAACTGAATACAGTGGGGAATCTGTCCAAACTGGCAAAATTTGTACCTCACATTAGCAAGATGAGAAATCTTCAGAAACTCATGCTAATACGCATCTTTGGAACAAGGACTTGGTGAAGTGGAACATCACCAAGATCATTTCTCTGCTCCCCAAACTCAGCTGTCTTCAGCATCTCACTACTGATGATTTCTATTTTCTCAAAGACCACATGAAAGAGTTGCTCAGGTGTCTGGAGGCCCCATTGGTGTCCCTCAAGATCACCCTGTGCCAGCTCTTTCAGTCAGATTTTGAGTCATTTGCCCAGCATTGGAACTAGAGTCAGTTTAAATTGAACATCTGTGCTTGAGAGGTACCACTTTAACTTACTTGGATGTCAAGCCTCTAAGAGATTTCTTAAAGAATGTCGCAGATAATCTACCGAGTCTGAATGTAGAAAACTGTAGGATGAGTGACTCTCACCTCAGTATCCTTTTGCCTGCCCTTATCAAATGCCCTCAGCTCACTAGCATCAATTTGTATGACAACAACATCTCCAAGGATGCCCTGGAGAACTTTCTGCGCCACACTACCAGTCTGAGCCAGTTGACCACAGAAATGTATCCTGTTCCGTTAGAGGTCTATAATGAGTCTAATTATGTTGAAGTAGACACATTTTCTCAGCTCTGTGCTGAAGTCACGGAAACACTCATGGGTGTAAGGCATCCCAATTCAGTCTCCTTCGGTTCTTACTCCTGTTATGACTGTCATGGACGTTATTTATATGAAGATGGCAATGTCATACATTGTTTGTGCCAGGAGTAACAACAGGAATATTCCTTCTGGATACTAAGATATTCCTAGGGACTGGTCTCTCACCCAGAGGACCCAAAAACACATGGTTTTGGACATTTCTTAATGTGATGAAACAATGGTCCAAACTCCTGTCAGGACTGACTCTTCACTGGCTTTCTCCTATCTATGAAATTATGGTCAGATCCTGAAAACCTGATATTCTCTCTGTGATGTGCTTCTCAGTCATTAGTTGGTCCTCAAGATCATAGTCAGAACAGTTCTTTGACTGTACACAATAATGTCTAACCTTGTTTCACATGACCCCTCAATGTGCAGTGAAGCTATTCTGACATTCCCCGTTCTGCATCTGCCTGGTGGGTGGGTCATGTGTAAAGTCTTCAAAGAAGCAATGAATGCAAAACCAAACTTTGAGGAAGGGAGTTTTCATGAATGAGCACCAGATTGCAATCCAGGGTAGCCAGGCTAGTAGGAGCTGTCTGGGCTTCAAAGATAGAAAACAATGAAGAACAAAGGAGTGGGGCATCAGTCACCTTTTAAAATCCTTTTCCTTTCTAATGATTCATTTTAGCTTAGACTGGCCTTGAATGCTTCATCCTCTTTCCCCTACTTAGCTTAATGAGGTTGCTGACAGATAACCTCCAAGGCCAGCTTGTAGACCACCTGACTGTGAGACCCTGTTTGTTCTTCAGGGCTCCCAACCTCTGATTGGCCTCTTGCATATTAAGGACTCTAGTAGTCTCTGTCCTCTCTAAAAGAATTGTCAGTCTCTAGGAACTGCATAATAGATGTGCCTGGGTCTACTACCCAGTGTGTTCCCTTGCATCTCTCTATATAATCAGGTATCATTAAAGAATGCACCAAACCTCTTGGTCTTTTTCTTCTCTTTGTTAGGTTGATTTAAAATATATAGTTAGTTAATAAATCTTTGGGTAAGAGCACTGACTGCTCTTCTGAAGGTTCTGATTTCAAATTCCAGCAACCACATGGTGGCTCACAACACAACATAAGATCTGATGTTCTGGTGCATCTGAAGTCAGCTACAGTGTACTTATGTATAATAATAAAATAAATCTTTTTTAAAAAAAATATGTATATTAAACCCATTCTTAATGACCCATGAATGCTTTATTTTATGTCAGAATTATGACGTTTTTCTCCCCATCAGTGATCTGGAGCAGAAGCCAAGGACAAAACTGATTTAGTGGCGTACATTAAGTACAACATGTGTCTTTATGTGTGCATTTATATCTCAGTGTTCTTGGCTGGAGTCATCCAACTCAAAGTCAAGTGACAGTGATATGTGACATTTTCTCTTTGCCCAGTCCTTAGCTGGGCTGTTCCTGTTTCCCAAGTCCTTACAGACCTGTCCTGTTTTCAGCTGAAACAAGACCCCTTAAAGGGTTCTTTGTTTACAAGAGTAGAATTGTCTTCTCAACATGAGGTACAGGTGTCCATAAAGAAGAAACCATTTTTCTTTAACCTGAATGATTTCTCAGGACATCTGATGCAGATTTTTATGTGAGAAATCAAATATCAATGATTCAACCCAGGAAAGACTCATTTGAAAATTTGTGGAACCAAATGACTCCACATAATGGTGTTGTTGATATTTCTTTCTTCCCAACTTCTGTCCCAACTTCCCAACAGTTCAGGGTCTGGGGAATTCTAGTGTCCTTCAGTGTATCACTCTCTGGGACATATATTTGTAGATGTAGTCTAGTTCAAAGCACTGTACCCCTTAAGTTGTTTCTGTGTTGGACATTGCATAGGTTTGTGTTTTAACAGAAAAATATTTTATGAGAAACAAGCATATTTATATGACCATTGACCCTTTAAGACTTTAGACACAAATTAACACTTTTGACATTTTTTTCATCAATCAGTAATAAATTAATCTATTAAGGAGCAATAGTGGGAAGGAGAAAAAACAAATCTTAGTCACCGAAGGGAAGAGGGATTCAAAACCACTTAGTGTATTTTTGTAGAGAATGAGAAACAAAAATGTTTCGTTATGGCTTTAGGATGGAAGCCCTTTAGGGTCCCTGCCCGGTCCCCTTAGAATCAATGCCTTGGTGGCAGTGACAATACCAGGAATCAACCTAGCCTCCTGCCCACCCCCAAAATCGTGCCCGGTGGTGGTTGCACTCCAGTAGGCCCCATGGTTGCCCAAGGTGTGGCACTGGTTACTCCAGGAAATCCATCGTCCAGGCGAGGGGACAGAGAGAGAAGAGATCTTAAGGAAGGTACAGGGCAGCCAGGCCTTTCTTGAGCAGGGCAGGGTACATCTTTGGCCCCCAGTTCCCGGAGCAGGAGTTTCAAGGAAACCTTGGGGCCTGGATAGGGCTCTCCCTCGCACCAGAAGTATTCGGTCTGTGGTGTCTCCAGGGGCCATACTTCTCGGGAAAGGTTACAGGCAGAGCCGGAAACCTCCTTGGGTCTGATGGGCTCCACCACACTAGGTAATGGTGGCAGTCCCGGCTGTCCTCTGGGTCGTAGGGTGGGGCCAGGATGTCCCAAACAACTGGAGTAGGAAATATTCCAAAAGCTGTTGCCTGTATGTGGGATATGTTCTTCTAGCTGGGCTGCCTTGTCTGGCATCAGTGGGAGGGAATGTGCCTAGCCTCGCAGAGACTTGAAGTATCAGGGTAGGGAGATACCTACGAAGGTCCGCACCAGCTCAGAGGAGAAGAGGAGGGGAGAGGGGAGAAGGATTATGGGAGGGGATGACCAGGAAAGAAGCCGTGAGTTGGATGTAAAGTGAATTTAAAAAATGGATAAGTTGGGCGGTGGTGGCGCCCTCCTATGATCCCAGCACTTGAGAGGCAGAGGCAAGAGGATTTCTGAGTTCGAGGCCAGCCTGGTCTACAGAGTGAGTTCCAGGACAGCCAGGGCTACACAGAGAAACCCTGTCTCAAAAAATCAAAAAGAAAAAAGAAAAAAAAAATAGCCACTACCAGGTACTTTAGAGCCCAGTTTCCTAAACTATGGGTTTCAACCTCATAGAGCTGCAGTTAGTTAACTGTGCAGGCCATGAAATCTTGGTAACAGTAAAAGGTTTCAGAATTGAGCAATAACCAAAAATTAAATCACAATCAAATGAAGAACAACAACAACTAAAAAAAAAAAAAAACCATCATGAATCTTGCAGGCAAATGGATGGAACTTGAGATTATCACCCTGAGTGAGGGAACGCAGAGCCAGAAAGACACATATGGTATTTATTCACTTATACATAGACACTGGCAGTAAAGTGAGGGACAACCGTGCTACAATCCACAGACCCAAAGAAACTGGGTAATAAAGAGGTCCCAAGGGGAGATGCACAAATATCATTCAGGTGGGGAAATGAAATAGTCATCAGAGGTGGAGAGGGAACAGAGTAGGAGAGTGGGTGGCGGGGGGAAGTGGGGATGACAATTGTGGGTGTCAGAAGAGATGAATTCTCCAGGGCCCCTAGGAGAAATACTCATATGACAGAACTCTTAGGCTTCACAAGATGGGCGCTGAAGCAACAGGACAATTCTAACCCAATTAAGATGTCAGGGAAGGCATTTTAATAATTATCACTTGACATGGTGATTAAATATTCAAGCAGCAGATTTGGCAACATCAAGTTGCATGAAGTTCATGGTTTCAGTGAAGAAGCTAAGGGGGGAATGGTGAAGGGCTCTTTTTCAAAACTGGCTCCTGGCCTGAGGTTATTACTCAGATATAGGTTTGGTCATTCTATTGGGAAGGATATGTCTGCCTCGTCCCTACATGACCAGTCTCCATGAAGGAAAATAAAAGCTGGAGCCTCATGCCAATGCCCAGATTTAAAGTTTTTGGCTCTGAACTTCATATTTAATAAAGTTTAAAATTTGAGCACTTTCTCATGAGACCTAGTGTTAACACAGGGAATATAGTTAGAACAGTCTTTGTAAACATCAAGTTGTGCTTCTGTACATCATCAATTCTACCATCACTTATTAAGTACATGTGATATGATGTTGCTTTCTGGAAGCAAAGAAAAAAATCTACCAAATTATCACTTTATGTGAGGACTTAGTGTTAACTACATTTATTCAGTGATGTCAAGTTGTGTAAAGTTCAAGGTTTTGGTTGATGCAGTAATGAAATGTGACTTGTCTTGATCCAAGACACTATAAAGAAGGTATATATCTGTAACTTAAAATTAGAAAACCTGAAATATCATTTAATCATGATAATGCTTCATTTTATAGGTATGTATGAGGTATGTATGGTTTTGAGATTGCATAAATCATTGGGACAAAATGTCTCACACACAATAGGATAGGACTTGGTGACTGAATATGGGAAGGATTCCCAAGTAGAGCAGTCTCTGGATTCTCCTTCCTTCAGTCTCTGCTCCATACTTTGTCTCTGCAACTCCTCCCATGGGTATTTTGTTCCCCCTTCTAAGAAGTAACGAAGTATCCACATGTTGGTCTTCCTTCTTCTTCAGTTTCTTGTGGTTTGTGGATTGTATTTTGAGTATTCCGAGCTTTTGGGCTAATATTCACTTATCAGTGAGTGCATACCATGTGTGTTCTATTGTGATTGGGTTACCTCACTCAGGATGATATTCTTCAGAACCTCTATTTCCCTAAGAATTTAATAAAGTCATTGTTCTTTTTTTTTCTTTTTTTATTTTTAATTAGGTATTTTCTTTATTTACATGTAAATTTCTCCTTTCCCAGTTTCCCCTCCAAAAAACAAACAAAAACAACAAGAACAAACCCCTGTTGCCTCCCTCCTCCCCATGCCTGCTACCCCACCCTCTCCCACTTATTGGCCCTGGCATTTCCCTACACTGGGGCACAGAACCTTCAGAGGGCTGAGGCCCTCTCCTCCTATTGATGATCGAATTTGCAATCCTCTACTATACACATGCTGCCAGAACAATCAGTCCCACCATGTATAGTCCTTGGTTGGTGGTTGAGTCCCTGGGAGTTCTGAGGGTACTAGTTAGTAATTGTTGTTCGTCCTAAGGGGCTGCAAACCCTTCAGCTCCATAGGTCTTTTCTCTAACTCCTTCATTGGTGACTGTGTACTCAGTTCAATGGATGGCTGTGAGCCTCTACATCTGTATTAGTCAGGTATTGTCAGAGCCTCTCAGGAGATAGCTATATTTAGGCTGGCTTGTCCTTCCTTCAGTCTCTGCTCCATAGTTAATCTCTGCAACTCCTTCTGTGGGTATTTGGTTCCCCCTTTTAAGAGGGAATGAAATGTCCACCTTTTGGTCTTCCTTCTTCTTGAGTTTCTTGTGGTTTGTGGGTTGTTCTTCCTGTATTCCAAACTTCTGGGCTAATAACCACTTATCAGAGAATGCATACCATGTGTGTTCTTTTGTAATTGGGTTACTTCACTCAGGATGATATTCTCCAGATCCATCCATTTCCCTAAGAATTTCATAAATTCATTGTTTTTAATAGCTGAGTAGTACTCCATTGTGTAGATGTACCACAATTTCTGTATCCATTCCTCTGCTGAGGGACATCTGGGTTGTTTCCAGTTTCTGGCTGTTATAAATAAGGCTGCTATGAACATGGTGGAGCATGTGTCCTTATTACGTGTTGGAGCATCTTCTGGGTATATGCCCAGGAGTGGTATAGCTGGGTCCTCTGGTAGTACTATGCCTGATTTCCTGAGGAACCACCAAACTGATTTCCAGAGTGATTGTACCAGTTTGCAATCCCACTGGCAATGAAGAAGTGTTCCTCTTTATCCACAACCTCACCAGCATCTGCTGTTACCTGAGTTTTTGATCTTAGCCATTCTGACTGGTATAAGGTGGAATCTCAGGGTTGTTTTAATTTGCATTTCCCTGATGACTAAGGATGTTGAACCTTTCTTTAGGTGCTTCTCAACCATTCTGTATTCCTCAGTTGAGAATTCTTTGTTTAGCTCTGCTGCCACGCAGACTTTGCATGACAGCAGTATTTGAGGCAGCAGACTTCTCACCAGAGACTATGAAAGCTAGAAGATCCTGAGCATTTATCATACAGACCCTAAGAGAACACAAATGCCAGCCCAGGTCACTATACCCAACAAAACTCTCAATTACCATAGATGGAGAAAACAAGATACATTTATACAATATCTTTCCACAAATCCAGCCCTACATAGATGGAAAACATCAAATAAGGAGCAAAACTACACCCCAGAAGAAGCAAGAAAGTAATCTTTCAACAAACCCACACAAATCTAATTCCACCTCTTACAGCAAAAACAACAGGAAGTGACAATTACTTTTTCTTAATATTATAATATGAAAATTAATATTACCAGCATATCCTAATGATTGAAATCCAAAAATATGAGGAATTAGAAGTTTGTTGACTGCCATCCAGTGATATCTCTAATTTGGCAATTGGAGAAATAGGTCCAATATTGTACAATGCATATACACTTTCAGCTTGTTTGTACATGACAATGTCTTGCTGTGTACAACATAAGGGTCTTGAAATCTTGCTTCTCTTATCTCAGCCTCTCTATTAGTATTATTGTTTATTTCATGTCTTTACACTATACTACGGTTTTCAGAATAGCTTATATATTTCAAACGTATTTATATACCCAAAAGAAACATAGATAATTAACTACAAGCAAGGAAGTTGCTTGTAAGAGAACAACAAAGAGTGAGACTGAATGCTTTGCCTGATCTTTGTAACTTGTAGCAAGTTTGAAGAAGAGGACTTTATAAGTTACTCTTTCTCTGAGATGAATGCTTTTCCAAATTATCACAGCTAATGAATCAAATTCTTACCCACACCTAATGTCTGTGCCACCCTCCAAGCAGAACCATTGTTCATTGAAACAGTTGGTGAATGCCTTTATGGATAGACCATCTTAATATACACCCTATTTCTTAAATGAATGTAACCTGTTCTCTGTGGCCTGAGAATAAAGTCACTCACTCAAGTCAAATAGCTTTGACCATAGCAGGAAGTCTACATCCAAAAATCGAGCCTACAATTCATTTCTGGGTACAGCAGAATTGTCAACTCTCAGCTTAGCTACAATGGAGGTAAAATCCTTTGGTGATGTGAGGGTCATTGACGTATACCCTTGTTACAATGAAATCCAATGTCTAAGAATTATTCTTATTTTGGGCTTGTACCACAGTAAGAGCCAGATTTTATGCTCTACTAAATACAAAACAAACAAACAAATAAAAAGACTTTACATATTTATGTTCATTTAAGTAAATACTAGTAGTGAAATATTATTTTAAAATATACAGTTAATATGTTTGGAGTTATTTAAAATTCATATTGAGAAAAAAATGTATTTGCAGTATTGCTGTGGACAAACATCTACATAAGACTGTTAAATTGATTGTTGTTTTATATCAAACAACTTTTATAATATTCATTTTTATTGTTATAATATTTTATAAATTTTAAAGAATATGACAAAAAGATATTGTAGGTATTGAAGGGGAAGTCTCTGGGAGGAGATGGGGTACAAAAGGGAAACAAGAATGTGTTTAATTCTATTTACTTAAAATACGTTTTTAAATGTTAACAAATTCAGATAAATTGAAATCATGTATGTTTTCTCATCATAATGCAATAAAAGTTAAATCAATAAAAATAAATAAGAAAGAAAATAAACTGTTTACAAATAAAAACAAAAACCTAAGCTGCACTTCTACTGAAAATGTGTATAGTGTGTAAGTCCAAGCCTGGATGTTCTTTAGTTTGCGGTTTAGTCTCTGTGAGCCCCCTGTAGGGAAAGAAAAGAAAGCACAGACTTGTAGATCCTAAATGAGTTACAGTGTACAGCATTCTTAGGATGGTGCTTGAGTGCATGTTACTTACATGCCAGCTGGTCCCCATTACTTTTAGAGAACTGAGAAGCATGTTTGTGACAACTCCTCAGTCACCACCACGGACCAAGAATATCAGCAAACCCAGCATCCTGGTTCCAGGTTTCTCTCCTTAGCTTGATGTCCAGAGAGGCATCCACGACTATAAAGGAACATGATAACCTTGACTCTACTGTATTGTGTAGACCTGATATTGATCCAAGAAGAAGCCCCACAGTTTTCCGCTTGAGTCTTTTGTTTCTTGTCAATTCCCTTCTCTTTGCTGCCCCTGAGCCATTCTTACCTGAAATATTAAAGCCATCTCCATTGTCTCAAGTCCATGCTTTATGTGCCAGTCTAGCATTTTCCACTGAGCCTCTTGGAATTCTCTGGCCACAGTGTCTCTCCCTCAGCAGTTTTTTTTCTCAACATTTGTAAGACCCTCATCCTTTTCCACTCTTTTTTCTTCATGAGTCATGAAATTCTACCAATCTCTTTGCTCATTTCTCATACACCAATTGTATATATTAAACGCTTAATAAATGACAATGTGATTGACTTTCAGGATGCAGAATTTATTGTTTAATAATGAATCCTTATTTATAATTCTAGGTATGATTAGGAAGCAAATGTCATTAAAGTTTTGAAGTTTATTAGAGATAGAAATCAACCCCAAGTAAATCCAGGTGTCATCTAGGACACTAACTTTTACATTGCTGAGTCAGGACTCTGGGTTCAGGATGGAGGGGGAGAGATAGACTTTGCTGCATGCTCTAACCTGGTTCAGATAGCGCCAATAGACAGGATTCAGATGTGGAAGGTCTCTGTTAGGTTTTGGATAACTTCTCTTGCACGTTGGGCTTTATGCAATTTGACACTGCTAAGTTACATGAGGTTCAACATTTAATTCCTTTCTGATGTGATAGCTTTCTTGATTTATTAAGTACCTGTGCTGCTTCCCAGTGAGTTACATCTGTGTGATTTTAACCATGCACTTTCAACATTAGATATGTCATTGTGACAAAAACTAAACACAGAAGCCTCAGAATTAAATGACATCCTACAATCAGATGTAGCAGATATCTGTAGAATATCCACAGAGATAACAAAGACTATAGACTCTACTCAGCAGTACATGACAATGTCTCTAAAGTAGACCTCATGCAGGGACCCAAAACAAAGATTAACAAGTATAGAAAATTTGGAATAGTCCCATGTATCCTATTTGATCATTATACAGTAAAACGTGACACCAACAGCAAAATCTCTAATAGTTGTATAAACCTATAAAGACAAAACAACTTGTGACTAAGTGCATCAAAGAAGAAATACATAAACAAGTAAAAGAAAATTTTAACTAAATTAAACATGATAACTTATCTGAGACACAGTAAAAATGCTTATAAGATGAAAGATTATAGTCCTACATGCCTTCATGACAAAATCAGAAAGAAGAAAAAACAAGAAAAGTCTCCTTTTTTTGCTTTTTGTTTTTTGAGACAGGGTTTCTCTGTATAGCCCTGGCTGTCCTGCAACTCACTCTGGAAAAGTCTCTTAAGAACAAAAATAAAAAAGCAAACAAGCAAAAGAAGCACAAATAAATGACTAAATGTTGCAAGTCCTGAATTTGTAAAAACAAGGACAAACCAAATCCAAGCCCAATAGATGCCAAGAACAGTAGAAATCAAAGGAGAAATTAATGAAATAGAAATGAAGGAAACAATAGAAAGAATCAATGTCCCTCAAGTCTGGGTCTTTGGCAAAATTAATCAAGACCAACAGATCCTTTGTTCAGGAAAGACAAAAAGGACCCAAATTAGCAGAAGCAGATGCACAGGTAAACATTATTAGAGGCAGCAAAGAAATTCAGAATATTAGGATGGAATATTTAAAAAACTCATTCTCCATTATTTTGAAAATCTAAAATGGATCAATTTCTTGATTCATCAAAGAATCAACCAAGTTAACAAAGTTAAATCAAGAAGAGACCAACAACATAAATAGACCCGTGACAAAGGTGGAGGTTGAAGCAATAATAAAAAGCCTTTCGACTAAAAATGTTCGGGTCCAGATAGATTCACAGAAAGAAGATTTTTCCAAGACAGTACTTCTTTGTGTAGCCGTTCTGGAACTCACTCTGTAGGCCACCTTGGCCTTGAACTCACAGGTCCAACTGTCTCTGCCTCCTGATTACTGGAAATAAGGACATGTATCACCACTGATGAGCTCAGAGAGATTATCTTAAACTACACAAAAATTATTGTAACTATTATTTTTGTTTTTAAACTTACGTTAACATTTAAATACATTTGAATTAAAATAGAATTATATCACTTTGCCCCTTACCTTTTTCCCTCCCCCATCCCCTTTCAAGTTTCATCTTCCCAACCCTTCCCATTCACCCAAACTCACAAATTTGTAGTCTCTTTTTCTTTGATTATTATTGTTACACATATACATATATGTGTGTGTAAATATATGCACAAATATACTTAATAAACTTTCTGAGTCTGTTTTTGTTTTTTTGTGGGATTATGATATCAGGGCTGACCACTTTGTATTGGATAACCAATAAGAGGGCTCCTCTCTCAGAAAGTTAGTTAATTTTCCTTCCCAGAAGTCATTAGTTGACTGTCCTTCTGTGTCTAGATGGGAGACCTCATAAAATTTTTTTCCCTTTCTTGTTAATATGTCCACTGATATTGCCATTGTTCTTGTCTTGATTATTCTCCCATTTCTAGGACAGTTTCACAGCACATTTCCTTTAATTCCAACTCTTACAATCTTTCTGCTCCCTCTTTCAAAATGTTTCTCAGCCACAGAATGTTTCCAGGAAAGGAAATGGGGCACAAATCAGCTTCCCTGAGCAGCTGCTCTCCTGAACCATACATGTATGCCTCCCTTCTCCTCACCATCTTCCCTGCTTGATGAATCCCTTGGAGCGAGCCAAGCTTACCTTAGCAGATTGCTATGCCAGCAGAACCGTAATTCTTTCCTCATCTCTCTGCCCCCTTCATCAGACCTGTGGATTCTTTCCAGGACTCATCTAGGAGAGGTGATCTAATAACCAGCCGGTGATCTTCCTGAGATGGTTCCACTATGGACTGCAAAGCTATGATGGATTCACATTTCTAGGCAAGGCTGAAGGAAATTACATTGGAGGAAAGATTTCTGCTATTAATATGCTTTTTCTGTTATTATCAAATATATATAGTAACCACTAGTTATTACCCAATCCTTTTGAGCAGATTTCTGCAGAACAATGAAGATATATTGTCTTGTAGTAATGCTATATACGCAAATAGATGATTTCTTAATTCTTATTGGTGATTCTATAAGAATACCTGAAGTTATATTAGTAGTTATTACTAATTAAGTAGTATTATTAAGTAGTATTATTAAGTACTTTTATAATAGGACTGCTATTAAGTCCTCTCTGATATTAAAACTGCAATGAGAGTTCTGACAGTCTTCAAATTTCACAAGTGAATTGCTTCTGAGATAGAAAGCAAGTATTTACAACTTAGAACACATTAGAAGAAGTTGCAACACAATTAATCAAAGATCATAGAAAGGGAAATAATGATTATGGTAGGAGCAAAGAGAGAAGATAAAATATTGACTGGGTTTATCTATACATAATTTCAATAATAGCTTAGTTATGGACTTTAACTGTCCATAAACCTGACAGATAATGAGAGTCTAGTCTTTTTTTAAAATTTTATTTAATCTTTTTTACAGTCCAGATTTTATCCCCCTCCCAGTCCACCCTCTGATTGTCCCACATCCCATACCTCCTCCCCCCTTCCCCACAAGGATGTCCCCACCCCGGAACCCATACCCCACCAGACAGACCTCCCCACTCCCTGGGGCCTTTAGTTTCTTGAGGGTTAAATGCATCTTCTCTGACTGAGTCCAGATCCTGAAGTCCTCTACTGTATATGTGTTAGGGGCCTCATATCAGCTGGTGTATGCTGCCTGGTTGGTGTTCCAGTGTCTGAGAAATCTTGTGGATCCAGGTTAATTGAGACTGCTGGTCCTCCTACAGGGTCACCCTCCTCCTCAGCTTCTTCTAGCTTTTCCCTAATTCAACCACAGGGGCCAGCAGCTTCTGTTCATTGCTTGTGTGTAAATATTTGCATCTGACTCTTTCAGCTGCTTGTGGGATCTTTCAGAGGGCAGTCATGATAGGCTTCATTTTGTGAGCACAACATAGCCTCAATAATAGTGTTAGGTCTTGGGGCCTCCCTTGAGCTGGATCCCAGTTTGGGTTAGTCACTGGACCTCAGTGCTCTTCTCTATTTCCATTACTGCAGTTCTTTCAGACAGAAACAATTACAGGTCAGAGTTTTGACTGTGGGATGGCAACCCCATCCATCCCTCAATTGATGCCCTGTCTGTCATCTAGAGGTGCACTCTACAAGTTCCCTCTCCTCACTGTAGGGCATTTCATGTAAGGTCTCTCCCTTTGAGTCCCAAGAGTCTCTCACCTCCCAGGTCTCTGGTACATTCTGGAGTGTCCCCATCTCCTACTTCCCGAGGTTGCCTGTTTCCATTTTTTCTGAGGGCCCTCAGGGCTTCAGTCCTCTTCCCCCCACCCGATACCTGACCATGTTATCCTCTTCCCCTCTATGTCTCCATTTCACCCTGTCCCTCCTTCTGTCCCTCTTCCTGTGATTGCTTTCTTTTCCCTCCCAAGTGGGATTGAGGTGTCCTCACTTGGGCCTCTTTGACTTGTTAACCTTTTTGAGTTCTGTGGATGGTATCCTGTGTATTCTGTACTCTTTTTTTTTTTTTTTTTTTTTGGCTAATATCCACTTGTTAGTGAGTACATACCGTGCATGTCTTTTTGGGTCTAAGTTACCTCACTCAGGTTGATATTTTCTAATTCTATCCTTTTGCCTGCAAAACTCAGGATGTCCTCGTTCTTATAGTTGAGTAGTATTCCATTGTGTAAATGAACCACATTTTCTGTATCCATTCTTCTGGTCGTGGGACATCTGGGTTGTTTCCAGCTTCTGGCTATCACAAACAACGCCACTATAAACACAGTGGAACACTGTGCCCTGTGGTATGGTAGGGCATCTTTTGAGTATATTTCCAAGAGTGGTATTGCTGTGTCTTCAGGTAGATCTATTTCCAATTTTCTGAGGAATCTCCAGATTAATTTCCAAAGTAGTTGTATCAGTTTGCAATCTTATCAGCAATGGAGGAGTGTTCCTCTTTCTCCACATCCTCTCCAACATGTGCTGTCACCTGAGGTTTTGATCTTAGCCATTCTGATTAGTGTAAGGTGTAATATTAGGGTCATTTCGATTTGCATTTCCCTGATCACTAAGGACTTTGAATATTTCTTTAGGTGCTTCTCAGCCATTTGAGATTCCTCTGTTGTGAATTCTCAGTTTAGTTCTATACCCCATTTTTTGATTGGATTGTTGCCTTTTTGGTGGTTAGCAATATTTTGGATATTAACCCTCTATAGGATATGGGGTTAGTGAAGGTTTTTTTCCCCCAATCTGAAGGTTGCTGATTTGTCTTATTGACTATGTTCTTTGCCTTACAGAAGCTTTCCAGTGTCATGAGGTCCCATTTATCAATTTTTGATCTTAAAGTGTGAGCCATTGGAGTTACGTTTAGGAAAATTTCCCCTGTGCCAATGAGTTCAAGGCAACTTTACCACTTTGTCTTCTTTATTATTTTATTCGATATTTTCTTTATTTACATTTCAAATGTTATCCCCTTTCCTCATTTCCCCTCCAAACCCCCCCCCCCATCCCATCCCCCCTCCTCCTGCTCACTAACCGATCCATCCCGCTTCCCTGTCCTGGCATTACCCTACACTGGGACATTGAGCCTTCATAGGACCAAGGGCCTCTCCTTACGTTGATGACTGACAAGACCATCCTCTGCTACATATGCAGCTGGAGCCATGTGTCCTTCCATGTGTACTCTTTGGTTGGTGGTTTAGTCCCTTGGAGCTCTGGGGGTTATTGGTTGGTTAATATTGTTGTTCCTCCTATGGGGTTGGAAACCTCTTCAGCTCCTTGGATCTTTTCTCTAGTTCCTCCACTGGGGACCCTGTGCTCAATCCAATGGATGGGTGTGAGCATCCACTTTTGTATATGTCAGGCACTGGCAGAGTCTCTCAGGAGACAGCTATATCAGGTTCCTGTGAGCAAGCACTTGTTTGGCATTCACAATAGTGTCTAGGTTTGGTAACTGTATATGGGATGGATCCCCAGGTGTGACAGTCACTGGATGGCCTTTCCTTCAATTTCTGCTCCACACTTTGTCTCTGTATCTGTTCCCATGGGTATGTTAATCCCCCTTCTAAGAAGGACCAAAGTATCCACACTTTAGTCTTCCTTCTTCTTGAGCTTCATGTGGTCTGTGAATTGTATCTTGGGTATTCCGAACTTTTGGGGCTAATATCCACTTATCAGTGAGTGCATACCATGTGTGTTCTTTTGTGATTGGGTTTCTCTCCTATTAGATTCAGTGTATCTGGTTTTATGTGGAGGTCCTTAATCTACTTGGACTTGAGCTTTGTGACAAATATGGATCTATTTTCATTCTTCTACATATAGACAGCCAGTTAGACCAGTGTCATTTATTGAAGATGCTTTCTTTTTTCCATTGTTTTTGTTTCTTTGTCAAAGATTAAGTGTCTGTACGTGTCTGGTTTTATTTCTGGGTCTTCAGTTCTATTCCATTGACAAATATGTCTGTCTCTGTACCAATGCCATGCAGTTTTTATCACTATTGCTCTGTAGTAGAGCTTGAGGTTAGGGATGGTTATTCCGCAAGAGGTTCTTTTATTGTTAAGAATTATTTTCACTATTCTGGTTTCTTTGTTTTCCAGATGAATTTGAGAATTAGTATTTCCATGCCTTGGAACAATTGTGTTGGGATTTTGATGAGGATTGCATTGAATCTGTAGCTTTTGGTAGAATGGCAATTTTTACTATGTTAATTCTACCAATCCATGAACATGGGAGATCTCTCCATTTTTTTTTGATTTCTTTCTTGAGAGACTTGCAGTTATTGTCATACAGATCTTTCACTTATTTGGTTAGAGTTATCCCAAGATATTTTATATTATTTGTGGCTATTGTGAAAGGAATTGTTTCCCTAATTTCTTTCTAAGCCTGTTTATAATTTGTATAAAGGAAGGCTACTGATTTATTTGAGTTAATTTTATATCCAACCACTTTGCTGAATTTGTTTATTAGCTATAGGAGTTCTCTGGTAGAATTTTGGGGTCACTTATGTATACTATCATATCATCTGCAAATAGGGATATCTTTACTTCTCTTTTCCCAATTTGTATCCTCTTAAACTCTTTTTGTTGTCTTATTACTCTAGCTAGAACTTCGAGTATTGTATTGAATAGATATGGGGAGAGTGGGCCTCTTTGTCTTGTCCCTGATTTTAGTGGGATTGCTTCAAATATCTCCCAATTAATTTGATATTGGCTGTTGGTTTGGAGTAAAGTGCCTTTATTATGTTTAGGTGTGGGACTTGAATTCCTGATCTCTCCAATATTTTAATATGAAGGAGTGTTGAATTTTGTCAAATTCTTTTTCTACATTTAAGGAGATGATATTGTGATTTTTTTCTTAGAGTTTTTTTATATAGTGGATTATGTTAATGGATTACCGAACCATCCCTGTATCTCTGGGATGAAGCCTTCTTGATCATGGTTTTGATGTGTTCTTGGGTTCAGTTTGCAAGAATTTTTTTTTTGTTTTTTGTTTTTTGTTTTGTTTTGGTTTGGTTTGGTTTGGTTTGGCTTTTCGAGACAGGATTTCTCTGTGTAGCCCTGGCTGTCTTGGAACTCACTCTGTAGACCATGCTGGCCTCAAACTCAGAAATCCACCTGGCTCTGCCTCCCAAGTGCTAGGATTAAAGGCATGTGCCACTACTGCCTGGCAGTTTGCAAGAATTTTATTGAGTATTTTTCCATCAATACTTATAAACAAAATTGGTCTGACATTTTCTTTTTTGATTGGGTCCTTGTGTGGTTTAGGTATCAGAGTAATTGTGGCTTCATACAATGAATTAGGTAGTGTTCCTTCTTCTATTTTATGGAATATTGGTACTAGGTCTTATTTGAAGGTCTGGTAGAATTCTGCACTCAATCTGTTTGGCCCTGGGCTTTTTTTGGTTGGGAGGTTTTTTTTTTTTATTATTATTAGATATTTTCTTTATTTACATGTAAATTTTCCCTTTCCCAGGTTCCCCTCCAAAAAACAAACAAACAAAAACAACAAGAACAAACCCCTTTTGCCTCCCCCTTCCCCATGCCTGTCACCCCACCCTCTCCCACTTATTGGCGCTGGCATTCCCCTACACTGGGGCACAAAACCTTCACAAGGCCGAGGTCCTTTCCTCCTATTGATGATCGAATTTGCAATCCTCTACTATACACATGCTGCCAGAACATTCAGTCCCACCCTGTATAGTCCTTGATTGGTGGTTGGGTCCCTGGGAGCTCTGAGGGTACTAGTTAGTAATTGTTGTTCATCCTAAGGGGCTGCAAACCCTTCAGCTCCATAGAGCCTTTCTCTAACTCCTTCATTGGGGACAGTGTACTCAGTTCAATGAATGGTTGTGAGCCTCTACATCTGTATTAGTCAGGTATTGTCAGAGCCTCTTAGGAGATAGCTATATTCTTGTCCTTCCTTCAGTCTCTGCTCCATAGTTAATCTCTGCCACTCCTTCTGTGGGTGTTTGATTCCCCCTTTTAAGAGGGAATGAAATGTCCACCTTTTGGTCTTCCTTCTTCTTGAGTTTCTTGTGGTTTGTGGGTCATTCTTCCTGTATTCCAAACTTCTGAGCTAATAACCACTTATCAGAGAATGCATACCATGTGTGATCTTTTGTGATTGGGTTACCTCACTCATGATGATACTCTCCAGATCCATCCATTTCCCTAAGAATTTCATAAATTCATTGTTTTTAATAGCTGAGTAGTACTCCATTGTGTAGATGTACCACACTTTCTGTATCCATTCCTCTGCTGAGGGACATCTGGGTTGTTTCCAGTTTCTGGCTATTATAAATAAGGCTGCTATGAACATGGTGGAGCATGTGTCCTTATTACATGATGGAGCATCTTGTGGGTATATATGCCCAGGAGTGGTATGGCTGGGTCCTCTGGTAGAACTATGTCCAATTTCCGGAGGAACCGCCACACTGATTTCCAGAGTGGTTGTATAAGTTTGCAATCTGGTTGGGAGGTTTTTAATGACTTCTTCCATTTCCTTATGGGATATAGGCAAGTTTAAGTAGTTTACTTGCTCTTGATTTAACTTTGGTATGTGGTATCTGTCTAGAAAACCATACATTTAATCTAGATTTTCCAGTTTTGTTGATTTTTTGAATTTCCTCCATTTCTGTTGTTATGTGTCCCTTTTCATTTCTGATTTTGTTAATTTGGATACTGTCTCTGGGCCCTTTAGTTAGTTTGGCTAGGGGTTTATCTATCTTGTTGGTTCTCTTAAAGAACCAGCTTTTGGTTTTGTTGATTCTTTGTATTGTTCTCTTCTTTTCTATTTGGTTGATTTCGTCCCTGAGTTTGACTATTTTCAGCTTTCTACTCCTCTTGGGTGTGTTTGCTTCTGTTTGTTCTAGAGCTCTCAGGTGTGCTGTTATGTTGCTAGTACAGGATCTCTTGTTTCTTTACTAGGGCACTTAGTTCTATGAATTTTCCTATTAGCACTGCTTTCATTGTGTCCCATAAGTTTGGGTATAACGTGTCAACATTTTCATTAAATTCTAGGAAGTCTTCAATTTCTTTCTTTAGCTCTTCCCTGACCAAGTTATCCTTGAGTAAAGAGTTGTTCAGTTTCCACCTGTATGTGGGCTTTCTATTGTTTTTACTGTTATTGAAGACCAGCTTTAGGCCATGGTGGTCAATAGGATGCATGGGATTATTTCAATCTTCTTGTGTAGGTCAAGGGTTGTTTTGTCACTAATTATATGGCCAGTTTTGGAGAAGACACTATGAGGTGCTGAGAAGGTGTATTCTTTTGTTTTAGGGTGAAATGTTCTGTAGATATCTGTTACATCCATGTGGTTCATAACCTCTATTAGTTTCACTGTGTCTCTGTTTATTTTCTGTTTCAATGACCTGTCCGTTGGTGAGAGTGGGGTGTTAAAGTCTCCTACTAGTATTGTGTGATGTTCAATGTGTACTTTGCACTTTAGTAAAGTTTCTTTTATGACTCTGGTTTCCATTGCATTTGGGGCATATATGTTAAAAATTGAGACTTTCTCTTGGTGGAATTTTCTTTTAATGAGTTTTTACTGTTCTTCCTCATATTTTTGGATAACTTTTGGTTGACAGCCGGTATTATTGGATATTAGGATGGCAACTCCAGGTGTCTCTTGGGACCATTTTCCTGGAGGCCCTTTTCCACCCTTTCACTCTGAGGTAGTGTCTGCCTTTATTATTGAAGTGTGTTTCTTGTATTCAACAAAATGCTGAATCTGTTTGCATATCCATTCTGTTAGTATATGTCTTTTTGTAGGTGAGTTGAGTCCATTAATATGAAAAGATGTTAAAGACAAACTATTGTTCGTTCCTGTTATGTTTGTTCTTTTAGGTGGCATTATGTGCATGTGGTTCTCTCCTTTTGGCTATGTTGTGAGATGGTTAATATCTTGTTTTTCTTTGGTGTAAGTACCCTCCTTGTGTTGGAGTATTCTTTCTAGAATCCTCTGTAGGGCTGGATTGGTAGAGTCTGTTTGAATTTGTTTTTTTCCTTGAATATTTTGGTTTCTCCATATATGTTGATTGAGAGTTTTGCTCAAGGGTATAGTAGCCTGAGCTGGCATTTGTGTTCTCTTAGAGTTTGCATGAACTCTGCCCAGTCTCTTCCAGCTTTCAATGTCTCTGTTGAGAAGTCTAGTGTAATTCTGATAGGTTTGCCTTTAAATGTTTCTTGGCCCTTGCGTCTTTTTATATTCTTTATTTGCTCTGTGAATTTAGTGTTTTGATTATTATGTGATGAGAGGATTTTCTTTTCTGGTTCCATTTATTTGGTGTTCTATAGGCTTCTTGTACCTTTATGGCCATCTCTTTCTTTTAAGTTGGGGAAGTTTTCTTCTATGATTTTTTTTTAAATTTTAGATTTTATTCCCCTCCCGGTCCACCCTCAGACTGTTCCACATCCCATGCCTCCTCCCTGCACCCCTGTCTCCATGAGGATGTCACCACCCTCCACACCACCAGAACTCTAACTCCCTGGGGCCTCCAGTCTCTTGAGGGTTAGGTGCACCTTCACTGACTAAACCTAGTCCCAGCAGTCCTCTGCTGTATATGTGTTGGGGGCCTCATATTAGCTGGTGTACCCTGCCTGGTTGGTGTTCCAGTATTTGAGAGATCTCAGGGGTCCAGGTTAATTGAGATTGCCGGTCCTCCAAAGGGTTGCCCTCTTCAGCTTCTTCCAGCTTTCCCCTAATTCAATCACAGGGGTCAGCAGCTTTGGTCCATTGGTTGGGTGCAAATATCTGCATCTGACTCTTTTGCCTGCTTGTTGGGTCTTTTGGAGGGTGGTCAAGATAGGTCCCTTTTTGTGAGTGGTCCATAGCCTCTGTAATAGTGTTAGGTCTTGGGGACTCCCTTTGGGCTAGATCCCACTTTGGGCCTGTTGCTGGACCTTTTTTTTCTCAGGCTCCTCTCCAATTCCATCCCTGCAGTTCTTTCAGACAAGAATAATTATGGGTCAGAGTTTAGACTGTGGGATGGCAACCCCATCCCTCACTTGATGCCCTGTCATTCTGCTAGAGGTGGACTTTACAAATTTTCTTTCCCCAATTTAGGGAATTTAATCTAAGGTCCTTCTCTTTGAGTCCTGAGAGTCTCTCACCTTCCATGTCTCTGGTACATTCTGGAGACTCTCCCCAACCTCCTATCTCCCAAGGTTGCATGTTTCCATTCTTTCAGCTGGCTGTCAGGGATTTCAGTCCTTTTCCTCTACTCAATACCCAATCATGTTTCACTCTCCATTTCCCATGTTTCACTCTTCCATTTCCTTTCCCTCCCTCCCCCCTTGTGGTTGCTTTCTTCTCCCTCCCAGGTGGGACTGAGGCATCCTTACTTGAGTCCTTCAGCTTGTTGACCTTTTTGAGTTCTGTGGGCTGTATCTTAGGCATTTGGCACTTTTTTGGGGGTAATATCCACTTATTAGTGAGTACATACCATGCATGTCCTTTTGGGTGTGAGTTATGTCACTTAGGTTGATATTTTCTAGTTCCATCCATTTGTTTCCAAAACTCAGGATGTCCTAGTTCTTAATAGTTGAGTAGTATTCCGTTGTGTAAATGAACCATATTTTCTGTATACATTCTTCTGTTGTGAGACATCTGGGTTGTTTCCAGCTTCTGGTTATCACAAACAAGGCCACTATGAAAACAGTGGAACATGTGCCCTTGTGGCATGGTGGGGCATCTTTTGGGTATATTCCCAAGGGTGGTATTGCTGGGTCTTCAGGTAGATCTATTTCCAATTTTCTGAGGAATCTCCAAATTGATTTCCAAAGGAGTTGCACTAGTTTGCAATCCTACCAGCAATGGAGGAGTGTTCCTCTTTCTCCACACCCTCACCAACATGTGCTGATAGTGTATGATTTTTTTCTTTTCTCTATGAAGGCTCTCAGAGCTAAATTTTCTTCTTTATGATGCTTTTACTAGGTCCCATAAGTTTGAGTATGTTCTGCCTTCATTTTTGTTAAATTATAAAAAATTTTAAATTTGTTTGTTTGTTTGTTTGTTTGTTTCTTTCTTTCTTTCTTTCTTTCTTGACCAAATTATGATTGCACAGAAAAATTTTCAGTTTCTACATGTATTTTGGCTTTCTGTTGTTTTTGTTGTTATGGAGTGTCAGCCTTAATCAGTGGTGTTCTGATAGAATACATGGCACTACTTCAATGTTCTTATATCTGTTGAGGTTTGTTTTGTGTCTGATTGTATGGTCGATTTTTGAGAATGTACCCTGAGGTGCTGAGAAGAAGGTATATTCTTCTGTTTTAGGATGAGATGTTCTTTAAATATATGCTAAATCGATTTGGTTTATAACTTCTTTTAGTTTCATTGTATCTCTGGTTTTTGTTTCTATGATCTGTCCATTGATGAGAGTTGGGTGTTGAAGTTTCCCACTATTATTGTGTGAAGTTCTATTTGTGCTTTGAACCTCAATAATGTTTCTTTTACAAATGTGGGTGCCTTGCATTTGGGGCACAGATATTCAGAATTGAGAGTTCATCTTGATGGATTTTTCTTTTGATGTGTATGTAGTGTCTTTCTCCATCTTTTGATAACTTTTGGTTGAAATTCTATTTTATTGGATATTATTAGAATGGCTATTGCAGCTTGGTTCTTAGGATCATTTGCTTGGAAAAAATTCCAGCCTTTTACTTTGAGGTACTGTCTCTTTTTGTCACTGACGTGTGTTTCCTGTATGCAGCAAAATGCTGGGTCCTGTTTACGTGTCCCTTCTCTTAGCCTATTTCTTTTAGTTTGGGAATTGAGCCAATTGATGTTGAGAGATATTAGGGACCAATGATTGTTGATTCCTGTTATTTTTGTTGTTAGAGATGGCACTATGTTTGTATGTCTCTTTTCTTTTGTGTTTGTTGTGAAAAGATTAATTTCTTGCATTTTCTTGGGTGTACATTTCCTCCTTGTGTTGGTCTTTTCCTTCTATTTTCCTCTGTAGATTTGTATTTGTGGAATGATATTTTTTAAATTTGGTTTTGTTTTGGAATATCTTGGTTTCTTCCTCTATGGTAATTGAGAGTTTTGCTGGGTATAGTAGCCTGGGTTGGCATGGGTCTGTATGACATCTTTCCAAGATCTTCTGCCTTTTAGATTCTCTGTTGAGAAGTCTAGTGTAATTTTTATAGGTCTGCCTTTATATATTACTTGATTTTTTTTCTATCACTGCCTTCAATATTTTTTCTTTGTTCTATGTATTTGGTATTTTAATTTTTATGTGACAGAAGGAATTTCTTTTCTGGTCCAGTATATTTGGAGTTCTGTAGGCTTCTTGTATGTTCATGGGCATCTCTTTCTTTAGGTTAGGGAAATTTTCTTCTATAATTTTGTTGAAGATATTTGCTGGCCCTTTGAGTTGGGTATCTTCAGTCTCTTCTATACTATTATTCTTACGTTTGATCTTTTCCTTGTGTCCTGGATTTCTTGAATATTTTAATTAGGAGATTTTTGCTTTTTATATTTTCCTTGACTGTTGTGTCAATGTTTTCTATGGTGTCTTCTACTCCTGAGATTCTCTCTTCTATCTCTTGTATTCTGTTGGTGATCCTTGCATCTATGACTCCTGATCTCTTTCTTAGGTTTTCTGTCTCCAGTGTTGTCTCCTTTTGTGTTTTCTTTAATGTTTCTATTTCCCTTTTTAGATCCTGCATGGTTTTGTTCAATTGGTTCACCCATTTGATTGTATTCTCCTGTATTTTTTTAAGGGATTTATGTGTTTCCTCTTTAAAGATGTCTACTTGTTTACTTGTGTTCTCTTGTATTTATTTAAAGGTGTTATTTATGTCCTTCTTAAAGTTCTCTCTCATCTTCATGAAATGATAATTTAGATCTGAATCTTGCCTTATGGGTGTGTTGGGATATCCAGGGCTTTCTGTGGCGGGAAAACTGGGTTCTGATGTTGCCAAGCAGTATTGGTTTCTCTGGCTTATGTTCTTGTGCTTGCCTCTTACCATATGGTTGTCGCTGGTGTTAACTGGCCTCACTGTCTCTGACTGGAGCCTGTCCCTCTCGTAGCCTGTGATCCTGTGATCCTGGATGAGTCAGAACCCCTGGGGGTTTGAGCTGCTATTAGGGTGTGGGCTGAATGGATTGGGATCCAGAGCAGAGGCTCTGCTCCAGATACAGATGCAAACTGGAAGGTGCATGGGTCTCTGGCTGGGCAGGTGTCTGCATTCCTGGGCTTGGGGGTCCTAGTTAAGCCAAGTTTTTTGGCAGAGTTGGGGGTATCATCTGTGATCCCAGATTTGTAGAGTCAGCTTGTGGAGTCAAGCTGCAACTGGGATATGGGCTTAATGGGTTGGGATCCAGAACAGAGTCTCTGCTCTTAATACATGTGCAAACTGAAGGAGCTTAGTTCTCTGGCTGGGTGGGGTATCTGTGTCCTGAGGTTTGAAGCCCTGGTTCTTTCAGATATTGGGGTTGGGTTTAGGGTCTTACCTGTGATCCTGGATGTGTCAGAATACTTGGGGAATTGAACTGCCACTGGGGTGTGGGCTGAGCTTTTGGGGATCTAGAGCAGAGGCTCTGGTCCCAACGCAGGTGCAACACAGAAGGGCAATTCTCAATTTTATATGTGGAAAAAACTCAAGATAGGCAAAACAATGCTGAACAGTAAAGGAACTTCAAGAGGAATCACCATCTATGGCCTCAAGCTATACTACAGAGCAATAGTGATAAAAGCTGCATGGTATTGGTACAGAAACAGACATATTGATCAATGGAACTGAATGAAAGACCTAGAAATAAACCCACTCACCTATTGACACTTGACTTTTTCTAAAGCAGCCAAAACCATATAATGGAAAAATGAAAGCATCTTCAACAATGGTGCTGGTCTAACCGGATGTCTACATGTAGAAGAATGAAAATTGATCCATACTAATCACCCCTCAGAAACTCAAATCCCTATGTACCAAGGCCCTCAACATAAAACTAGATACACTAAATCTAATATAAAAGAAAGTGGGTAATAGTCTTGAACACATTGGTATAGGATCCAATTTCCTGAGCAGAATATCGTGCGCTTAGGCTCTAAGAAAAATAATTGATAATTGTAAAGTTTCTCTAAGAAAAAAAGGATGCTGTCAATAGGACAAAATGGCAGCCTACAGGTTGGGAAATGAACTCAAGGAGTTAAATACCAACAACTCAAATAACCCAGTTAAAAATGGGATACAGAGCTGAACAGAGAATTCTTAATAGAGGAATCTTGAATGGCCTACAAGCACTTAAAGAAATGTTTAAATTCCTGTATAAACAGTGAAATGTAAATAAACATGACCCTAAGATTCCATCTTACACCTCTCAGAATGGCTAAAAAAACCTCAAGTGATAGAACATGCTGGCAAGATTGTGGAGCAAGAGGAACACTACTCCATTGCTTGTGGGAGTGAAACCTTGTACAACCATTTTGGAAATGAATTTGAAAGTTTCTCAGAAAACTGGGAATAGTTCTACCCCTCATGGGCATGTACCCCAAAATGCTCCAACATCTGACAAAGACTCTTGGTCAACTATGTTGGTAGAACCTTATTCATAATAGCCAGAAATTGAAATCAACCTAGATTTCTTCAACTGAAGAATGAATAAGGAAAATGTGGTACCTCTAAAGAATGCTATACTATTCAGCTATTAAAAACCAATACATCATAAATTTTCAGGCAAATGGAATGAACTTGAGATTATCATCCTGAGTGAGGTAACCCAGCCCTAAAAGGACATGTATGGTATGCTTTCACTGATAAGTGGATATTAGCCATAAAATATAGGTACCATGCTACACTCCACAGACCCAAAGAAGTTAAACAAGAAGGATGGCACAAATGAAAATGCTTGAATTTCACTTAGAAAGGGGAATAAAATAGTTATAAGAGGCAGATAAAGGGAGGGAACTGGGAGGGAGAAGGGATGGGGAACATAATGGAGGTTACAGGATCAGGTTTGGGGAGGGATAGGAGGGATGTCCAGATGGCCATGAAAATGAATGGATATATATAATTGATGGGAGTGGGGAGGTAGGGGGCATCTCCAGGAAGAGACAGAGACCTGTGATAAGGGAGGTGCCCAAGAATCAATGGGGGTGTCTTTAGCTGTGACTCACAGCATTGGGGATATGGAACTTGAAGAGGCCAATTTCTGTAGGCAGGCAAGAGCCATAGTGGAGTGATAGGGTCACCAACCCACCCACAAAACATTCAACTCCAAAATTATTCTGTCTACAAGAAATTCAGGGATGGGGGATGGTGCAGAGCCTGAGGAAAAGGTCAACCAATAATCAGCCCAACTTGAGACCCATCCTTTGTATAAATACCAATCTCTGACACTATTAATGATACTGGGTTATGCTTGCATGGCTGTCCTCTGAGACTTCACCCAGCAGCTAACTAAACAGATGCAGACACTCACACTCAGTGGATTGAGCTTGGGAACTCTTATAGAAGAATAGGAGGAAGGATTACAGGCCTGAAGGGGATAGGAACTCCACAGGAAGACCATTAGAGTCAACTAACCAGGACCCTTGGGTCTCTCAGAGAGTTAATCACCAAACAAAGAACATACACAGGCTGGACCTAGGCCTCCCCACACATTGTATAGCTAATGTGCAGCTTGATCTCCATGTGGTTCCCAAACAACTGGAGCATGGGCTATTCTAAAAGCTTTTTCCTGTATATGGGATATGATCTCACTGAGAAGCCTTGTCTGGCCTTAGTGGGAGAAGATGCTCCTAGCTTTATAGGGATTTGATGTGCTACATTTGGGTGGTATTCAGGATGGCTCCCACCTGCTTAGAGGAGAAAAGGAGGGGGAGTGGGATGGATTGTGGGAGGGGGTGACGGGTAAGGGGGCAGCGGGGATGTAAAGTGAATAAGTTAAAAAAAATAAATAAATTTAAAAATAAGAAACTAAAAGTACTCAGGAACACTCAATAATCAAAATAAGCCTATTTAATAAATATTTAAATGGATATGTAAATGATAAGAGGTAAAAGGAGAAGCCGCAGGCCTCAGGAGTCGCAGGGGAATCGCAGGGCAGCAGGGTCAGGATCCTTTCAGCTTCCGAGTAACAGAGCTGGACCAGCCACCATTTCTGCCATCTCCCTGCTAGTGGAGGGCCTGCCTCCAGGGCGGGCTTCAGCCTAAGGACTCAGGTGAGATCCGCCATTTTCTCTACGGTGACTTTCTAAGGCGGGACCAGCCGAGAGCTGCAGGCCTCAGGAGTCGAAGGGGAGTTGCAGGGTGGCAAGGAAAGGACAAGCTTTAATCAGAGACACCAAGAACACCTAACACCAGAGATCAAGAGATGGGGAAAGGCAAATGCAAATATCCTACCAACAGAAACCAAGACTGCTTAGCTTCACCAAAACCTAGTACTCCCACTGCAGCAAGCCCTGGATATCCCAAAACACCAGAAAAGCAAGATTTGGATCTAAAAACATATCTCACAATGCTGATAGAGGAACTTAAGAAGGACATGAATAACTCCCTTAAAGAAATACAGGAGAACACAGATAAAGAGGAACAAGCCCTTAAAGAGGAAACTAAAACATTCCATAAAGAATTACAGGAGATCACAAGTAAACAAGTAGAAGCCCTTAAAGAGCAAATCCAAAAATTCCTTAAGGAATTGCAGGAAAACACAAACAAACAGATGAAGGAATTGAGTAAAACCATTCAGGACCTAAAAATGGAAGTAGAAACAATAAAGAAATCACAAAAAGAGACAACCCTGGAGTTAGAAATCTTAGGAAAAATGTCAGGAAACATAGATGCAAGCATCACCAACAGAATACAAGAGATAGAAGAGAGAATCTCAGGGGCAGAAAACAACATAGACAACATTGACAGAACAGTCAAAGAAAATGCAAAATGCAAAAAGACCATAACCAAAACATCCAGGAAATACAGGACACAATGAGAAGACCAAACCTAAGGATAATAGGTATAGAAGAGAGTGAAGACCTCCAACTTAAAGGGCCAGTAAATATCTTCAACAAAATTATAGAAGAAAACTTCCCTAACCTAAAGAAAGAGATGCCCATGAACATACAAGAAGCCTACAGAACTTCAAATAGACTGGGCCAGACAAGAAATTCCTCCTGCCACATAATAGTCAAAACACCAAATGCACAAAACAAAGAAAGAATACTAAAAGCAGTAAGGGAAAAAGGTCAAGTAACATATAAAGGCAGGCCTATCAGAATTACACCAGACTTCTTACCAGAGACTATGAAAGCCAGAAGATCCTGGGCAGATGTCATACAGACCCTAAGAGAACACAAATGCCAGCCTAGACTACAATACCCAGCAAAACTCTCAATCACCATAGATGGAGAAACCAAAGTATTCCATGACAAAACCAAATTCACACAATATGTTTCCACAAATCCAGCCCTTCAAAGGGTATTAAATGGAAAACTCCAACACAAGGAGGGGGAACTACATCCCTGAAAAAGCAAAAATGTAATCTTCCAACAAAACTAAAAGAAGATAGAGACATGAATGGAATACCAGCTCTAACTACAAAACTAACAGGAAGTAACAATTACTTTTCCTTAATATCTATTAACATCAATGGACTCAATTCACCAATAAAAAGACATAAACTATCAGATTGGGTACGTAAACAGGACCCAACATTTTGCTGCATACAGGAAACCCACCTCAGTGACAAAGATAGACACTACCTCAGAATAAAAGGATGGAAAACAATTCTCCAAGCCAATGGTCCGAATAAAAAAGCTGGAGTAGCCATTCTAATATTGAATAAAATCGACTTTCACCCTAAAGTGATCAAAAAAGATAAGGAGGGACACTTTATATTCATCAAAGGTATGATCTACCAAGATGAACTCTCAATTCTGAACCTCTATGCCCCAAATGCAAGGGCATCTACATTCATAAAAGAAACTTTACTAAAGCTCAAAGCACACATTACAACACACACAATAGTAGTGGGAGATTTCAACACCCCACTCTCTGCAATGGACAGATCATGGAAACAGAAACTAAACAAGGACACTGTGAGACTAATGGAAGTTATGAAACAGATGGATCTAACAGATATCTATAGAACTTTTTATCCTAAAACAAAAGGATATACCTTCTTCTCAGCACCTCATGGTACCTTCTCCAAAACAGACCATATAATTGGTCACAAATCAGGCCTCAACAGATACAAGAAGATAGAAATAATTCCTTGTGTCCTATCAGATCACCATGGTCTAAGGCTGCTCATCAATAACAAAATAAACAATAGAATGCCCACATACATATGGATGCTTAACAACACTGTACTCAATGATAACTTGGTCAAGAAAGAAATAAAGAAAGAAATTAAAGACTTTCTAGAGTTTAATGAACATGAAGCCACAACATGCCCAAACCTATGGGACACAATGAAAGCAGTCCTAAGAGGAAAACTCATAGCTTTAAGTGGCTCCAAAAAGAAACTGGAGAGAGCATACACCAGCAATTTGATAGCACAACTGAAAGCGCTAGAACAAAAAGAAGTCAATTCACCCAAGAGGAGTCAAAGGCAGGAAATAATGAAACTCAGGGCTGAAATCAACCAAATAGAAACAAAAAGAACTATACAAAGAATCAACCAAACCAGGAGCTGGTTCTTTGAGAAAGTCAA